>PVLD010005399.1:43860-112723 GCA_004027595.1 Dinomys branickii | reverse complement strand
TCAATAATTGGGACCTCATCCTACTGAAAAGTTTTTGTACATCTAAAGAAATCACCAGCAAAGTAAAAAGAAAACCCACAAATTGGGAAAAAATCCTAGCTGACTGTCCCTCAGACAAAGGACTGCTATCTAGAACATACAAAGAATTAAAAAACATGTACCTGTCCAAATTCAAAGACCCAATTCAGAAATGGGCATCTGAGATGAATACACAATTCTCAGAACAAGAAATACAAATGGCAAATAAATATATGAGAAAATGTTCCACAACCTTAGTCATTCGAGAAATGCAAATAAAAACAACACCAAGATTTCATCTCACCCCAGTAAGACTGGCCAGTATGAGAAAGTCATCCAATAACAAATGCGGGTGAGGCTGTGGAGAAATAGGGACTCTATTACACTGCTGGTGGGAATGCAGACTGGTGCAACCACTGTGGAGAGTCGTTTGGAGATTTCTCAGCAAACTAGGTCTAGAGGTTCCATTCAAACCAGCTATTCCCCTTCTGGGTATTTTCCCAGAAGATCTGAAAACATCATATCACTCTGACATATGTGCGCCCATGTTTATAGCAGCGCAATTTGTAATAGCTAAAATGTGGAAGCAACCCAAGTGTCCATCCACAGAAGACTGGATTAAAAAATTGTGGCATTTTTATATAATGGAATATTATTCAGCTATAAAGAAAGACAGTTTTGGGGACTTTGTAGGCAAGTGGACAAAACTGGAGTCCATCCTCATAAGTGAAATAAATCAGTGGTACATGTGCAGGCAACGTATTGTATCATTGGTGTAAGAACCTGAGGGTGAGAATATAAACTAAGAGACATGAAGGAAATCTGTTCAAAAACAAATAATAGATGGGACAAGGGAAAGGAGAAAAGAAAGAGACAAAAATGTATGTATGTATACATGAATATACATATATGCAGGAGGGCTAACATGGCTCTACTAGTGTATTATATCAATTAATGCTAAGGAATAATTGATGACGGGTTATTCGATCAATCTTGTATGTCTGTATGTGTTATCCTGAGCACATAGTTCGAAGATATCGATATGCAAAGCAGCAACTATTGTTGGTTTTTATTTTTATTTTATTTTTTTTGTCTTTTGTTTTCTGTTTTTTGTGTTTTTCTGTTGTTGAGATGATTAACTGTTTGACCAATTTCGTATGTCTGTATTTGTGTTCATGTATATACACTTCAAAGATATCAATAGGTAAAGCAACAACCATTGTTGAGTCCATGTCACCTTGTCTGTAAATCAGCTTTGATTATACTATTTCTTATGCTAATTTGTGTGTTTGTTAATATGTTTTCGTGCTTTTATTTTTTTAAAATAAAATAAATAAATAAATTTTCTATTATTTGTGAATTTTCCAAAATATTTCACTATTAATCTCCATGTTTATACAATTGTAGATAGAGAAGATACTATAAATTGTTTAAAACTTCTGAAATTTGTTAAAATGTATGTTGCGATCCTAAGTATGATCTACACCAGAAGACGCTCTGTGCACAGAACCGTACACTCTGATGGAATAAAACTGTGTGTCTGTTGGTACATTCGGTTTGCAGTGTTACCCAGAGCAAGGTTTTCCTACTGTTTGTCATTACCAGACAGTACGTAGGCTACTGAAGTCCCTAACTATCACTGTATTTTGTTGCTTTCTCCCCTCCATTCATTGTTAAGCTGTGCTTTCTATAATAATCAGAATTTAATATGTCAAAGTGTACATAGACTTTCTGTCCTGAACTAATCAGCTTTAGAGCATAGCAAGTGTGGTCATGCATACCGAGGTGATCAAACACCCGAAATGAGTAGAATTCCAGTATGTGTACAAATTGAAACGTGCACAGAAAGATGGAGGGAGGGGAAAGGGAGAGCGAGAGAGCGGTACTGTAAACACAGCTGATGCAGTTCTACAGTGCGTGGAAGCTGGAGGCTGGCACTCAGTCCCAAATGTTCCTAGAATGTGGGGAGTTTCCTGAACTCAGAATGGCCCTAATACTGAGATAAGTGGTAGAATCTTCACACGGCATGGACCTCAACTCACTCCCGTGACTCTTCCTCATAGGATGCACCCAGAGTTGCAGCCCAGTTCAGTGATGGACAGCACACCCACCTTCAGGGCCTATTCTCCATTACATGTGACTGAACTTTTTTTTTTGCCTTACTTTCTAAATTTACAATCCAAGAACAAGCTGTGCGTCCCTGTGGTGCTGAATTGTTCCTCTCCACTTGGCATCACAGCACAGTTGGGTGGGAGGTACCACACAAAGGATTCCTCTTCTCTCCTGATGACTTCCACTGCAAAGCAGGTCCATCACAATAAAAGATGATGCTGACTTCAAAGGCGATGATGGAGAATGTGCTTGCCCATCTAAAAAAATAAAAACTGCACATTAAAGAATAAGAGCTACCATAAACACATTCCTTTTCCTCTGTTTTGTAATTCCTTGGGACAACAAAAGCTTTCATCATTCAGGAAGACAGCGGAGTGGAGACCTAGGGAGAGGTAGGTGTGCGAGGGGGCGCCCCCTGCAGGAAAGAAAGAGAAATGGGAAGGGAATGGGGTGTGCGCTCAGCAGCTGCCTCTGTCCCTAGTGAAGTGCAACTACTTGGGAGTCACGGAAGGACTGAATGTGAGTACACTTAGAAGCCTTGCTGCAAATCCTTGCCGCCAGGTGAGTGCGAGTGGCAGCGGGCGGGGTCAGGAGTAATGTCAGCGAGGGCGGGGGAGAGGACACTGCCAGGCAGAGCAGCTCAGCCTTTGCGTCTGAGCAGTGGAGGTTGTGTGAGCCCTGTGTAGGCCATGGCGGTAAAGGTTCACCACACTGGATGGATAGCTGCTGACTGCTGTCACCCTAGTGACCCTGCAAATGTGCTACCCTCACATAACTTTAATAATCTGTGGGTTGAGGCAAAACTGCCTACTTTAGGTAAGGGAAAAACGTCTAATTTTTAATTTTTATTTTTATGACGCCATGTTTGCACACCGTGATGAGGATGTTCACCGCGGGGAGCTGGTGCACGTGCCTAACACATCTTCTTTCTCTTTAGCACCCCTCCCCGCTCCCTTTCCCTCCCTCATCACTCAGACCCTCCCCGCCTGTAAAAGATCTATCTGCCTGTTTCCTACCATCTGTCTTTTGTTTTGGTTTTTACTTTTGGGCTCCTCATTACTTTCTGCTTTGAAATGAATACCCAGGTATGCATAGATGTCAATCAACAATAAAAATCAATAGGTAAGCCAAAGGCTCTTAGTTCCTGAAGAGTTAAAACATTTTTCGTTCTCTAAGTTTGTTTTTCACAGTGTCCACTGGATTTTAGGTTTGCATATATTTTCAAATTCTTGGTTCTTGGTTGCTTGGAATGCAGAGTAAGGTTGGGCAGGGGGGATAAGGCCTTCGCGTTATATAATTCTCACATGAAGAATGTTTTAGGAACTGTAATGTTCCTTTTATATTAAAAAAGTATTTCTTTCCATGTTCATTCCTGAGTCATTTAAGGATACACCTTTTTGTAAGATCAAACTGTCAGCTATTTGTTAAGCTTTTTAGTACCATGGAAGCCAAGTGAATGAAATGTTCCCCGAGGGGTAGGAGAAGCAATACCAGGAAGCTGGTCTGGAAAACAGCATCCCTCACGCACCTGCCCTCACCTGAACTCTGATTTTGAAAGAAGGCATTGCTGCACCCACAGGAAACCATCCCTGAGAAGAGGCACCCTCCTCCACTGCACTAGGGATACAGCACTGGAGCAGTGCAGGCACAGTCACTGTCCTGCGTTGCCGCCCAGCAGCAGGCCAGGCAGCCTCACGGGCTCTCAGGACCTACTCTTTCAAGTTCTCGCAGAGAGCCCAACACAGAGGAGACAGCAGATAAACCCCATCCAGCTACAACAGCAACACAAAGCTGGCGCAGCCCTTCCTCAGGTCATACGGTCAGCTGTGGTTCACCAGGTGTGGCAGGGCTTCCGGTGACTAGCAGGGACGTACTAACTGCGTGCGGTGTCCTCCCCTTGCAGAAGGCAGAGCCTTAAAATCTTTCAGGGAACCTGAAAAGATCAGCGCCCCCACTGGACATTCACTGACTCCCACAGATCCATGGCCACAGGTGAGTTGGAAGTTGGGACAGGGAAAGAACATGTTGGATCTCACTGCCCGAGCACTGACCTGATGTACCTGCTGCCTCTGAGAAAGACGAAAGCATCGCACCTACTTCAGCTCCTCCTGGAGCTGGGCCTCATGGCCTCCAGGCCACAGCTGTCAGTGCAGCACTGACTCAGCCTGCTGGACCGCAGTGGGCTTCTCTGTGGACTGAGACTGACAGCGAGCAATACTGTGCAGACGCTCAAGGAAATGGGCCGTGCTTGCACGCGGCAGCCAAAGGCCAAGATGCACAGCAAAGCAACGCCCTTCTGCCCTCGCTTCAGGCCTAGATGCTGGCTGAGAATTCAGCCAGGAACCTCACTGCAGACTGGGTCATGAGGGCTGTAAGTACACTTTGAAATGCGTCAGGTTTTCTTGATAAATTTATCGTGCAAATCTGTAATTAGGGACCTGTAAACCAGCTAACTTTTTTGAAAAAAAAAACACAATATGCTCTAATTGTCTATTAAGTCAATGAGTACTCAGGGACTCTTAAAACTGTTGATTACTTGCTTGCTGTGATTTGGAAAAAGTACTAAAAATTTGTTCTGAACTTCTCTTTAAAATGGAATTAAATTGAAAATGTGCTGCCACTCGGCAAAGTTCCCTGATCTTCAGTCCTTCCTGAGGCTGGCATCCGACCAGCAGACTTACTGCTCCAGATCTGGACTATAATTGTATTAATTCTTACTGCATAATCTAAGTGAACTCCTAGCTCTGATCGCATAAAACTTTTCTACTCCCACCAGTTCCAACTGCACATTCAGAGGAGGCTTTATTCATCATTCATTTTCAATGTTGAACTGCTTTATTTCATGTTCCAAGATAAACAATAGTCCAGACCATGGGGTATATTCACAAGTCATTCTGTTGCTTTATACATCTGCTATGTGATGACCCAACACGGATAAAAATGAACATAACTTTTGTAAGTTATGTTCTATTATCCTCATTTATGTTGAACAGTTACATAAACTAGCAGTTTTCCCAAGATCTTTAACATAAATTATAAGACAATATATATAATTTGTACTATTATTCTATTAATATAGATTTTAGCTTCATAATAATGCTTCATTTAATTTACTTTGTAATCAAGCATTGTAATTACTTCTAAATAGAAATCAAACAGAAGCTAAAGGAAAAAAATGACAAAATTATTTAGACATGGAAGTCGGCTAGAAAATCTCCATTTTCTGCCTCTCAGCTTCCCACTTACAAAATTTCCTTTGCTGTGAGGGTTATGTCTGTCTCTCCTAGAAGTCCTGGCTCCAAAAATTCCAGAGACAGCTCCCGCCCAAGGGCTGTGGGTCGGCACTCGGGTGGGCGCTAGAGATGCATCTCTGCTTTATACAAGCGATTATCCAACTCCTAGACAGAGAGGTGAATGTGTGTTTTTAGAAGCTGCGTCCTAGAGAAGCAGAGACAGATTCGCTGGTCACCACCCCACGACCCAGGAGGCCCACATTTACATGGGGACCAAGGAGAATGTAAAATAATTAGATATTGCGATGTTTGTGGTGGAAAAAAGGAAGTAGTAAAGTGGAAAAAGCAACAGTGTTTCTGAGAAGAGACATTAGAGAGGAGTCCTAAAGACCGGGAGAGACCCATCCACTAGAGGAGCACGTAGACGGGGCTAGACAGAGAAGCTAACGCAGGCGTGGCGGGAAGATCTTGCATTTAGGAAGCTGAGAGAAAGGAGTGTGGAGGACAGGAGGCAGAGGGCAGCCAGGGGGCCCCGAGATGCGATGCCGCCTCCCTCCTTTCCCCTCTCCAGGCTGGCTTCGGAGTGGTGTCTATTAGTGAACAGGAAGCCCCAAGCCAGGCTGGGCAATGCCAGCCACCAGCTTCTTGTGCTGCTGGGGTGCTAGACAACTGCAGGATAAGGTCTGCCCTGCTGCTTCTGCGTGGCAGACACTGGCTGCCGGCGAGTCAGTGAGCCCACGGCCAAACTTCTGCTTTGGCACAGCATGGGGGACACAGAGGGAACACAGAAGTTGTTAATGCTTCAGAAAAGAGACCCAGAACATGGAGAGGGCTGGCAAGGAGCCGAAACCTGAGACCAAGAGCAAAGCTGGGCAAAGACAGCCTGGGGATGGGACTCATCTTGACGCTGAACCCAGATACCCACCCCATTGCCCCTGGCCCAGTAAGGATCCTTTCTGGGGCAAGACCAGACTGTCTCTCTGGAAAGAGCCATCCCCTGTGACACCATCAGGTCATCTGCTCTTTTTCTGTCCCACTCCCGTTGCCTCTTGTGGGTCCTGTAAATAGAGGACACTGCTCCCTCTGGAATCCAGATTCAGCACCTCTGCCGGGAGGCCACGCGGGACCCCAGGAGACTTACCCGCTCATAAGGTAGGGAATCACCTCTGGCCCTTACCTCTGAACAACAACTATGGCTCAGCTAAGCCTGGAGGATCTTCCAGGTACACCCTGTCTTTAGTGACCCCCGAGAGTGAGCACTTTTTCCAGGTGAGCTCAGACTTTCTGAGATGAGCCTAATCACCTTGCTGGTGTTCTCTTTGCCCACTCGGAGACAGTAGCTCCACGCCTCTCTGATGACAGCTGCAAGCCCCTTTGTGGGTCACTTCAGACCATGCCCACAGCTGCCAGAGGGCTCAGCACCACAGAGTCTTGTCACCCAAGGCAGTTTGTCATTTCAAGACAAATGCTCTGCATGCACCCTAGTAGGGGAGTCTATTAGTTATCAAGGGGGGCATCCAAATCTGCACATAATTAAAAGTACAGTTCTTTTGTCTCAAACTTTAGCTGCCATATTAGAGGCTGTGGGAACTAAAAATATTAAGAAAGCATGTCCATGTAACTGAGTATTGTATTTCCTTTAACCATAATTTCTGAGAGAGGCCAAGGGGCAGGGAAGGCAGAGGAAGGTGTTCCAGAAGTCAGCACAAGGAAGCCCATGGGGACTGGGCTGAGCCATCAGAGTGTGCTGGAGGGGAAGGGACCGAGCACAGGCAGAAGCTGAACCATCCGGGGCTTGCACGGCCCCTTCTGCGCCTCTTCACTCCTTCCTGAAGTGTGTTCACCACCTGCAGGCGCCTCCAGGCCCCAAGGAGCAAGAATGGTGCCACAAAGACCTGCTCTGGGCCACGGTTGGAGGCGTCATCGCCCTCACTCTGTGGGTGGCTGTCTCCCAAGCTCCAGGACTGCAGTGTGCACAGAGGTGCAACAATGGAGAAATGACAGTGATGTCCAGTCCCGCCGTGGGGGCCAGACAGAGTCTGGGGAGGAGGGGTGAGGGTAGACACAGAGCACACACCACCCCTCCAGTGCCCGTGATGGCCCAGCAAGGACAAGCAAGTGGCCCGGCTGGGGAGCACTTAGAAGGGACGCGTGGTTGGAGGGCTAGCAGGGGCCATGCTCCAGGAAGAAGATGAGTGCTAAGAAAGCCCTGAGGCCACAGGCAGAGCAAGCACTGCGGGTGAGTTCTGGGGGCCAAGGGAAGCCACGGCACAAGGACGCAATATCAGGGGTGGACAAGGACGAGTGAGGGCCATCCGTCAAGTGCTGGGCAGGAGGCCACTCTGGAGAGCAAAGGGCTTCCTTCACCTTTCTGCCCAGATGCTGGCAAGGCTTAGGACAAGGCACGGAGAACGAGGGCCATCAGCGTGCACGAGGAGGAGGGGGTGCGGGAGGACGGAGGAAGCCCTGTGGCCTAAACCAGGAATAAAGCAAGGGGTGTGGGTGGGACTCAGGGCAGAACTGCTTGGTCAATGTGCACCGGGCCCTGGTTCTATCACAGCACCACCAGAAAGGGAAGACAGGGAAAAAAGAACGAAATGAAGAGGGGGAAAGACTTAGGGGAAAAGGCCAGTTATGACCACTTGATCTGCTAATTAGAAAACCAGTGAACATCACTGAGAATAACTTCATTTAATGGATGATACCTTTATAATGTATTCAGATTTTTATTTAAAGATAAGCAGAACCAGTTTTAGGATGAATTTGACTCAGAGGGGCTACCTGTCACGTATCTAAATCAATAATCCTATTTTGAGCCCTCCTAAGTGTCACCCAATACGTTCTCTGTGATCAGCACTCCACCACCGGGTTGCACAATTTTAGCATGAATCTAGGGAAGAAGACATCCTGGTAGTGGAAGTGATAGGAAATAAAGTCAACTCCTAATTTTCTGAACTAATGAAGAGAATCCGAGTTCTAGGAGGAAATGTGCCCAGCCCTTTGCCTGGCTCTGCTCTTTCCTGAGGGTCCGTTGGGTACCTTGAAAGCAGCCACGTGGTGTTTATGTCCCAGAACTTGGAGGCCAGGAGGAAAAGCCACACTCCCCGAGGCAGTTAGGCCCAGCAGAATGGAAATTTAACTCCAAGACCTTCAAACACTTACAGAACTGTTCCCCAAATTCAGCTAATTGCTGATGCATGCACTCCAGACACCCTCGTCCCTGCAAGGCAATCTCAAGTGCACTGGACAGCGGTAAAGGAAAGCAACTGTACTTACAGAGCCTCAGACGAGCTAAGGTCCTTGCTGGTCCCCAGGTGCCCAGGCAACTGATGCTTGGCTCTTCCATATTTTGGTGTCTAAGGACTTTGGGGGACACAAAACATAACAGAGAGACCCTGACAACTTAATAGCACCCAAACTTAATGAGTGCACTATGATTTTAACTGGAAAAAGCCCACCAGGTAGGACTGCATGTGAGCCACCATAATGCTCCGCACCTCCAGAGACAGACAGCAATAAGCCCACAGGGGATGTGAGTGCCAGGGCAGGTGAGCACCCTGGGCATAAGCACAGCCACCGGTCAGCTGCTGCCCTCACGTCAAGCACCCTCGCTCCTCCTAGGCCCAAGGGGGGGACTCATGTTGTTGCTCCCCACAGGCTTTTCCCAGTCACCCTTTCAAGCACTGGGCAGCATTAGGGTTCTGGCCCAAGCTTACTGTGCAGGGATTCTGGCAGCATCTGGGGACAACACCCCATGCATGGATTCGGGCTGCTTTCTGTGAGAGATTGAAGGGCCCCAGAAAAACGGAAACAAAAGGGACTATCATTTAGAAAAACAAAATTTTATCAAATTCTAACAAACTTTGTATGAGAATCAGTGAGTTTCAATTCTGCTTGTGCATGGCTTATTTCCATGACTACAGACTGCTACCAGTTCACTTCGGGCGTTTGCTTCTGAGGCCGGCTCAGCACAGCTCTCTGGGGTCTCTCTGGGTTAATGCCAGGGCATCCACTCACTCTAGCACCAAGGGGATGATCTACACTTAGCTTTTACTCCTGGACAGGCAGCTGTGTGATTTTATTCCACTTCATACCTTTGTAACTTGCAGGCTCTTCAGATACACACTGGAAGCTCACTGTACACACACACATATGGATTGCATGCATATACAAACATGAATTTTTCATCCTTAATTTCCAAGGAATTTTTTTATAATACTAGCTACAAATGTGTTGAAAAAGATCATGCATATTCATAGAGAAAAAGAGATGAGAATACTAATTAAAAAACTATGCAGTGTGATTGAAAATTACAATGAATGTTAGAATTTTTAAACACGTATTACAGCAAAAGATATATTGCTGTTAATCCTCCTCAAAATATTACTTATGCACTTGGAACACACTTATCCCATTTTCTTGCCACTTTTTGGAGCCGTTCTGCACGTCCTCTCTCCTGAGGGTCTTTAGTTGCACTGTTGTGGCTAACTTGATGTCTTCAATCTATTCCAAACATCTACCTTTCATGGTCACTTTCACTTGGAGCAAGGGCCAAAAGTCGCATGGTGCGAGATCAAGTGAATAGGGTGGACGAAGACACGCTGTAGCACTTTTACAAGCCTGCCTTTCCGTCTGATGGCGCCGGGCAACAGCTTTTGCCTTTTTGTTTGTTTGTTTATTTGTTTGTTTGTTTTTTATCAATGAACACTAAAGACACCAAGGAGAACTTGCAAAGGAGCTTCAGGAAGTGACAGAGACACTGGGATAACCACATGTGCTGGATGCAACGGGGCGTATTTTGAGGCGTAATTAATGGCAATGTATCTTTCACTGTCATAAATTTTCATTTAAATGCCCACCCTGTATTTTGAACACATCTTACATCTTGTATTTCCTATTGATCACTCTTATTTCCTCACACTACCAGTAGTAAGAAAGTTGCTGTAATATCTTTTGTAAATTCACTAAAGAAAATTAATAAAATAAAGTTCAAGTTGGCTTCCAACTTTATAAAATGATAGCAGATCAGATAATCTCTCAGACCTTTTCTAAGCCCTAACCTTTGAATGGGCTCTGCAGGTCTAGACCAAGAGGGCAACCATACAACAGATGGTAAAATAATGAAGACACTTGTTGAGTCACATAATTAAAAAAATAAAATGCAAGAAAAAACACATAAAGTTAAAATCTCTGAAAATGTTGGTCAGATGACTTAATCTGCTCCTATATAACAAAATATTGTGCGTGGTTTCATAGATTTACTTATAAAATGTAATTATTTTGATCTGATTATCAAGAACACTGGACATTATAGTAAGAAAAGGGTGGCGACTGGCTTCAGAACCTCAGGGGCCAATGTTCAGTCCTGGAAGCACATCTGTTTGTTGTAAATGGTGAGTTTTTAGAGAGAAACAGTGGCAGGAAAGCCAGGGAGATGAGTACACCTTGGACCGCGAGAGGCCTTGTGTGCATGCAAAGGAATCTGGAGTCCAAGGGTGCCAGGTGCCAGGCATGCATCTCAAGAAAGGAGACCATGAGGTCAGAGTGGGGCTTTGCACCGCAATTTCAGGAACGAGATGGGGACAGACACGCGGGAGACCTTGGCCACACGCGTGTCAACCCCATAGATTGTTTCACTGAGGATATAGCCTGATAGGTGACTCTATCTGCTACTGAAAAAATAATTCAGTGATAAGTGAATAAACAGTAAGATTGATTTTGGAGTAGGAATGTGTGTGTATGTGTATATGTGTGTGTGTGTGTGTGTGTGTGTGTGTGTGTGTGTGTATCTAGAGTGGGGGCATGGACGATCAGATGATCTCTGATTAAACCACACTACAAGTGTGTCTTAAAGTTTAGGTTCTTAGAGACCAACAAAATATAAATATGATGCAGACATGAGCCACTATAAACAGAAGGCTCACCAAACAATCGCCAATAAACCATTTAAAAATGATTAGGCCAAATAAGATTTATAACCAAAAATGCAGCACAACAGTAATAAAAATTATGACCAAGTAAAGATGCCCAGTTATAAGTTATCTTTCCTCTAAATTCTAGGGATTCTAATTACCCAAGCATGAACACACGGCAATCTTGCAGTATTGCAACAATAAGCAAAAGTCAGATTTCTAAGAAAAATGAGTTATGGTATTTGGAAAACTCCAATCCCATTAATTTTAGCTCAATTGAGTCTTCAATAGTTTACAGTTTATATAAAAATAAGAAACTATAAAATCTTAGAACATTTCACGGTAACAGCACTAGTTAGACACACGCTACGAGCCAGCCAGGTTGTGAAATTTATCTCACTTCTTCATCACCATTTAATACCCTGACAGCATCTGTATCTATCTTATGGATGCAGGGGTGGAGGCGCGCAGAGACATGCAGCCAGGCAAGCAGTACACTGAGCTCAATCAATCATTCTGACCTCAGTTTTCTCCTTTTTTGAGTGCTAGACCACATTTACTAGAACTTGCATTTGTTAGACCTGGGCCATTCACCAGCTGAGTCCAGACCACAGTTTGAGAGTCATTTGAAACCATGGTGACAGCATGGTGGACAAGGAAGGACAAGGAAAATCAGCAGGACCGGGCAGTTGGCTGCGTATGTGGGCTGAGGAAGCGGAAAGGACAAAGTGGGGCCTTCGGTGCGCTGCGGGAGAACGAGGACCTTGGGAGGCAAGGGGGACCCATGGTGGAAGGAGCAGGGTGTGGGCCTGGGATGCAGTTAGGTCTCACAGCAGGTTGCCTGAGAATCTTTCCGGGAGGAAGCCGGCGAGGCAGCCCGGAAAGGAGCTGGACACAGGGGAGCGGGGCGGGGAGCTGTGCCCATCCTCACACTGTCAATCCAGCCCATGCTGGTTGAAATTCTCCTGAGTTGAGAAAGTTCCTAGCTGGGGGTTTGATGTGGCAGGAAGGGTCCTGAGCCACAGCGTGAACATGAGAAACAGATCACCAGGCATGCTAGGGTCGGGGCAGTGAAAAGGGGTGTCAGAGGGAAGCACCAAGCACAAATCCTAAGCCCTGTGGGAGCCGGCTGGGGTCACCCTAGCTTCCCACTCCGTATACACTCTGTGTTTGCCAGTGCAGCGTAAGCCCCCCACGGGTGGTTTCTCCCAGGTTTTGTAGTTTCTGAGGACAGTGTAAAACTGCCTGCCACATCATTTAGGGAAGGGGCCCTCTCACCGACAAGAATTTAGGGGCTTCTTCCACAGGTGCCACAGTCCTTACCAGTCTAAGGTTCATGCAGCATCCCCTCTCTTCATCCCGAGAAGCCCTCACTGCAAAGTAATATTCTAGCTTCATCCCGAGAAGCAGGAGGAGGCAGACAGAGCGAAGAAGGAACAAAACAAACACAAGAATAGAGGGACCTCACAGGAATGTCTGGAGCTAGCTATTAGTCATGTCAGCCTAATCGGATCAGAGGACGTCTTCAGACAAAAGAATAAGATATTTTGGTTAGAGGCTCATTAGAATTTAGAGTGCTTAATTTCCTCCTTAACTTTAAGTGCTAGAAAGGTAGAAATAATGAAGATACCAATAAAATAGAGGGTTTTGAGATTTTTACAATTAAAAAATTTTAATTGCTGAAATTGAAGATGCTTTTTCTAATACTTTTGGTGATCTACTCTAAAAAATAAAATTAAGATTAGATGGGCTGGAGGTACAGCTCAGTGGGCTAAGTGCTTGCCGCTGAGCACTAGGGCCCTGAGTTCGATCCCCGGTCCCGGAAAAAAAAAAAAAAAAAAAAAAAAAAAGATTAGATGTTTAAAGAAATAACTCTGACTTCAGATAAGAGCAATAACCACAATTAGATGGGCTTAGAGATAATAGCTTAGCTTTCCAATCTAAAATGTACAAAATCAAGATTCCTTTGCATAACAACCCCAAAACAATTCCTTAGGGATTACTTGTCATTTATATCAAGCATGCCTTTGGGCCTTAATTGTGAGTAATTGACTTTCACTGTAGCTGCCGTGATGACAAATGAATTCATCTACCTGTTACTTAGCTTTCAAACACACACAGTGACATGTATGAGTGACACCAAGGCTGGAACCCATCAGCACTCATGGAGTGGCACTTCCGGCGGATGCCCCCTGACACCACACCACCTGGCATGGCGGATGACAGGGCTGTCCATGTCCATCCCGGAGTCATACTTCTGGTCCCAACCTTCAACATGAATGTGTTAAAGTGAGCTTTCAGTGATTACTATTTCAAAACTACGATTTCACTGTTCCTGTACCAAAATACTTGAAATTGGATCTCTGAAGCTGAGATGGAAGTTTTGGGGCTGGGGGTATAGCTCAGTGGCATAAGCGCTTGCCTGGCAAGCGCAAGGTCCTGAGTTCGATCCCTGGTACCGGAAAAAAAAAAAAAAAGAGATGGAAGTTTTATTGTTCACATCTTGCAGCTGAAATAATATTTAAAATGTGCTGCCCCACAGCCTCCTAATCTACCAACAGAGGACACTGTACCAAATTTTCAAAGAAGCTAAAGGGGCAGAAATTGAAAAATGCATCAGAAATTGACTGGAATTTGAAGAAGTAAGATCATTGTGTTTTTCAACTGTGACAAACACTACACCTCTGTTAAGAGTACAATTTCTGTCCTGGTCACCACTACAAGAGCTGCATCAGGGGCCCGAGAAAAACCACCCCCCAAAGGACATGAGTGCCAACCTCACAGTGGTAGGAAAGACGCGAGTTAGAGTAAGAGGAAGCAATGATTTCCTAAATCCTCACAGGAGAAGAGTGATACACTAAGGGAAGCATGGAGGCAAAGGGAGGAGATGAACTAAGCTGCTGGGGCTGGAGGGTTCGCTGGCTCTCTTGATAACTCCAAAAGGAAAATGGAAGCTACCAGGAACCCTTCCCAGGCAGTGCCTGGTCCAGCAACCCACTTGGTATGGGCTCCTACAAGGATCATTTTTTAATGCTTTGTATTTTTCTATTTTAATTAATTTGGGGGGTACATTTAGATAAACATAATGATCACATTCATCAGGGGGAGTTTGCGTCTGTACGTGATATATCTTGGTTTTTCACTTCACACATAAACCCCACCCCCACAAAGTTATCTAAGAATAGAGTCCAAATTATGAAACAAAAATCAAATACTTCTTAAATATAACAAAGTCTATCTTTGGGAAGTTTCATGTCTGTATGGAAAAAATCAACATTTTTGTCCAAAGCAAATGCATTCATTATTATATAAGTATTTTCTGGTTTTAAATACCAATTAAATAGGAAATCTATGTTTTTCAATGCATAAAGAGCCCTAGTAATTTTTTGAAAACCATACTTTGAATAGATCGAACAAGGTACCACTACTGAAACAAATCCATGGAAATATAAATCAGCAATGCAGGACGCAGCAAGAGAAAAAATGTCTCAGTATTTTTTCTCTAGATTCCTCTTGAGTGCAAGTGCTTTTCAGTGAGTTCTGCAGACTCGCTATTAGCATCATCTGGCCATTAGAAATGCAAGTTCCTGGGCCTCACCTCAATCCTACTGAAGGGGAAACTCTAAAGGATAGGACCCATCAGTCTTGCAAAAGTGGTCCAGAAGATGTGATACATGCTTTGCTCACTGAGAAAGATGACCTCAGGAACAGACCCCTATCAGACTCGGGCTTATGGCCACTGCAGATTGTGTGTTCACGGTTAGGGCTCTACAAATGCAGTGATCATGTTTAGACTGGAAAAAAGGCATCACAGAAATGCAGTCCATAAGAGAAGGAACACAGCCCAGAAAAGTCCTAACATGAGCCTAGGGACAGTTTCCTCATTGGAGCCCAGGAAGCAGGAACGTAAACAAGGCAGTTTTGCTACACATAAGACACACTGATTACAGTTCACAGTTGGCAGAACAGCAGGAAAAAGAGCTGAAGGAAGAGAAGCTACAAAGAAAAGACCCCAAAAGCATATGGGTAGGATTCACAAGACTTTGGTAACACCAGGTAAGGCTCTATGAAGCCAGAGGAGCTGAGTGAAAGAAAGACTCTAGGTGTTACTGGGAGAACAGAAAGGCCAGGGTGCAAAAGCTCAACAATTCTTTCAGCATTTTACTTTGACACCTCAGAGTCCAGCGTCTTAAGGAAAGAACCATCTATAGAGTAGAGGTTGCTCTAGATCAACACATGAAAAAGGCAAACTCAATGCCACAGAAGAAGCAAAAAAATCATCAGGTATCAGCTGTCTGATAGGACGAACTCTGCCTCCTCTAAATGAAGGCAAACATTTCTACTGCACACTGGATTGTTCCTGACATCCAACATGCACTGGAAACCATATAAATAATCAGGTGAGTGTGAACCAGAGACAGTTTTTAAAGAAGCTGTCTACAGAAGCAGAACTGAGGTGACCCAGATGCTGTTATTAGTAGACAGGGTGTTTAAGGTGGCTATTAGGATATAGACAATAATTCAGAGAGAAACCATCTTAATGAATTAACAGACAGACACTCTCTGCAGAGAAATGGAGCCTATAAAAATAAAGAAATGGAAATCCTTGAACTGAAAATCAAACTGTCTGAAATAAAAAGTGGCTGGGGAGGCTCCTCAGAAGACAGAAGATGGCAGGAAACTAGATAAGTGTCCATGAAAGCAGATTCATCGAACTGATTAAAGAAGAGATAAATACTTCATGATTTAAATGAGTAGATCCCACCGCAGGTGCTTGTGCTGTAACGGTAACCCAGCACGCAGAGCAGAGAAGGCAGAGAAAGAGCAGACATAGTGGCCCAGGGCTCCACACACTGAAGGAATGATGGTCAAAATGCTTTCTAATTTGGCCAAAACATCAATTTGAAGTTTAAGAAGAATAGCAAAACCCAAGTGAAATAAATAAAAGAAACCAAAACTAAGCAAATCATAGTAAGTGAAAGATGAAAAGAGAATCCTGAAAGCAACCAGAAATGCAACACTTTGTACAGTGTGAAACTGTGACAGAATTGGAAACTTCTCAGAAACGCTGCAGACAAGACAAAGAAATGACATCTGTCAATAGAGATCTTAAAAATATCCTGCAATTCGAGCAAACTGAAAACATTTGCAAGTAAACCTAAGCAGATCAATAATTACCTATAGATTTGCAGTACAAGAAACGTGGAAGGAGTAGTGTAGGCTGAAGGGCAATGATGCCAGAAGGAAACGGATCCACAGAATAACCGAAGAGCACTGGACGTGGCAAGTGTCCGGGGAAATGTGCAAGGGCCGCTCAGCATTCTAATCACCATGCAGGTGCTCACTGCACAGCGGGACAAGGAAGGAAAACAATGTGGTCGTGTTGGTGGGACTGAAAGTGTGTTTGATGATGCTGCACACACAAGGATAAGCATGCTCAGGAAACTAAAGCTAGAAGGAGTTCCCTTAATTTGACAAACATATGGCAACAAGAGGAACTTCCAATCAACAACTTATGAGCTGGTATTTCATTGAATGTTTTTCTCTCCAGATCAGCACTGAGCCACATTTATTGATTTTTTTCCACTTCTATTCAATACTTCCATGAAGTAAAATAAAGCAAGAAAAAGCAAAAAAAGGCATAACAGTTGTAAAATAAGAGATAAAACTGCATTGTTCACACATGATAATTTTCCAGGTAGAAAATTATAACTAAAAAATTGCTAGAATTTAGCAATATTGCAGGATTTAAGATCAACATAAAATAATCAACTGTATTTCTGTATGCTGGCAACAAACAACTGGAGGAAAACCTTTTAAAATTCTGTAGGGAATAGCATTAAGGAAAACATGAAGAACTTAGAAAAACAACTAAGAAATAGCAAATGCACAAGATATCTACAGAGAAAACTATAAAAAGTTGCTGGAGAAGTTAAAAATGACCCATGGATATAGAGAACTATCATGTCCAGAGGCAAAAGAATTTGCTATTATTGTTAAAATGTCATTTGCACTTGATTGTTTTATATATTGAGCATTTAAAGGAGCAAGATTTTTTGTATCACTGACAAGTTAATTCTAACATTGTATAGAAACAAAAATTACCTAGAACATCTAACAGAAGTTTGAATAAAAATTTACAAAGTTTGAGGATTCATACCACCTAATGTCTAGAATTACCCTTAAAGTACATTTAGTAAGGCAGTGTTCTACTGACTTAGGATCAGCAAATATATCAACAGAATAGGGTACCTAAGTTGGCCCATATATAATGCAGTCAATTCATTTTCCAATAATATGAAAAGAGTATTCAATGAATAAAGGGCAATTTTTTCAAGTCAACAATGCTAGAAGTTAGACATTCATATGTAAAAACAAAACAAGCCAGCTGATTTCTACTTTATGTTCTACATGCAAATACTTTGAAATGGACCCTAGACCTAATCACAAAAGCTAAAACTACAGCACCAAGATGAAAATTTAAGATAAAATCTTTGTGATATTGAGATATTTAAGGATTTATTAGCATACACAAAGAACTATTTATACTGGAATAAATGAATAAATTCAATTTTTTCCATAATCAGAAACCCCTCTTTTTCAAAATTATCAATAAAAAAGAAAGGCAACCTACAGCCATTTTCAAATTATGAGACAAAGATGATAGGAAATCCAAATAAAATGGGCAAATGACTTGATACATACTTGATAGGAAAGGGCTGGGGATATAGCTCAGTGGAATAAGCACCTGTCTAGCAAGCGCAGGGTCCTGAGTTCAATCCCCAGTACCGCCAAAAAAAAAAAAAAAAGTCTAACATACTTGATAGGAAAATGTTCATCAAAGATCAAGAAACAAATAAAAGACATTCCAAGACCAACACAAATGAAAGGAATTTGTGGCCAGTATGCCAACACTACAGAAGATACTTAAAGCAATCATAAGCACTCAAAGGAAAAGTAGATAAGCAAACTAAGATTAGAAAGGATGAAACATAAGCAAAATAATAATAATAAAATGACACCAATTACTACATATCTTTCTATAATAACTCTGAATATAAATGGTCTTTATTCTCAAGTTAAAAGACACAGACAAGCATACTGAAGGAAAAATAAGACCCAATTATTCGCTGCAAGAAACACTCTTGCTGCAAAAAATATACATGTACTGAGAGCTGAATGATGAAAAGTGATCTTCTTTGCAAATAGGACCTGACAGCAAGCAGATGTAGCTGTGTTCATATTCACCAAAGTAGATTTCATGATGAAATTATTGAGGGGATTGAAAAAGATCAATGACAGAGGCCTGAAAATGATCAACATCTCAATTTCCCAAAATGAATGCAATTATGTATCACAAATGTGTATCAATAAAAAGAAGAGACAAGGAAGACCACTACATATTGATAAAGGACCAATCCACCAAGAAGATAAAAGAACTGTAAGAAATATATATATATATATATATATATATATATATATATATATGCACCAAACATTGGTTTTCCAACTTTACAGAACAAGTCTACATGACATAAAAGAAAAAAAAAGACCCACTACAAAAATAGTTGGTGATTTTAATAACCACTTTAATGAATAGATAGGTAATTTAAAAAGAGAAAAATATTGGGGTCAAGCTACACCAAAGGTCAAATGTACTTAACAGATGTTTGAGAACATTCCCTCTGACAACTGCAGAACACACATTCCTTTCAACAGCTCAGATAGGTTCTCCAAAATATATAGATTCTATTTTAGGCCATAAAGCAGTCTTAACAAATATAATAATAATTTAAATAATTGTTGTATCATATCAGATCATCATGGAATGAAACTAGAAATTAAGAGCAAGAGAAACTATACAAAGGATGGAAATTGAAGAATTCATTTTTGAATAAGTGGGTCACTAAAGAACTTGATGAGGAAATTTTAAAATTCCTAACTGCAGACAAAAGTGGAAACATATTGCAATGACATACAGAAACACTGAAACGACACCCAGGATTTGGAGGCAGACATATTTACACTGATGGGCACTGATCAGGATCATTCACAGAATATCAGGCCCTGATCTCTGTTGGTCTAGGGTTTACATGAGACAAGCAAGCAGGAAGTACAGAGGCAGAATGGCTTGTCAGTTGGGGATTGGTTCTTATAATGTGCATCATAGTGACCAACCATTTCCAAGAGATAGAACTAACAAACTGAAGTATACCAGTGGGGGGCATTTTCTGCTACAATATCAGTATCTCTTGGATACAGTAAAAGCAGTTCTAAGAGGTAAGTTTATAGCTGTAAGTTCCTACATAAAAATGGAGAAAGAACTCAAGTAAATAACCTGTAGTTCATTTCAAAGTCTTAGAGAAATAAGAACAAACCAAAATCAAATCTAATAGAAGAAAATAATTAATAAAAATCAAAGCTGGAATTAATGACATAGAGACTTAAAAGAACAATACAAAGGATCAATTAAATAGAGTCAGTACTTTGAAAAGATACACAGGATTGATAAATCCTTAGCCAAACAAAAGAGGGAAGCTCCAAGTTAATACTAATAGAGATGGAAAAGGGGATGTTAGAACAGATACCACTGAAATTCAGAGAATCATTAGGGACTATTTTGAAACCTCTATTCTAATAAACTGGAAAATCTAGAAGAAACAGACAAATATCTAGATACATATAACCTACTAAAACTGAGCCAAGAAGATATAAAAGACTTAAATAAATCAGCAATAAGCAATGACATTACAGAAGCAATAAAAAGTTTGCCAGCAGAGAAAAGCCCAGGACCAGACAGGTTCACTGTGGAATTTTACCAGACTTTTAAAGAACAAACATTAATGTGCCTCAAACTATTCCCTGCAGTAGAAATGGAAAGAATGCTTTCAAACTAATTCTGTGAAGATAATATCACCCTGATATCAAAACTGGATAAAAACACAACCACAACAATAAAACTATAAAGCAATAACCTTGATGCAAATAGATGTAAAAATCCTTAATAAAATACTTGCGAACCGAATTTGCCAGCACATTAAAAAAGAACACACTCTGTAATCGAGTTCGTTTCATTCTAGATATGCAAGAATGGTTCAACTGATGCAAATCAGTAGATGAAATGCATCACACAAATATCATCAGGGATTAAAATCACATAACCATTTTAATTTGTGCAGAATAAGCCTTCTACAAAGTTCAACATCTCTTCACGCTATGAGGAGTGGGGTAGAGCAGGGTCACACCTGAAGAGAACAAAGGACGCGCGCAACAAACACAGAGCCAGCGCTGAGCTGAACCGGACACCATCTTACAGCGTTTCTGTGAAAACAGTAACAGGGCAGAGGTGTGCATGCTCATCATTCCTACTGAACACAGGAAATAAAATTTTAGCCAAAACAACTAGGCAAGAGAAAGAAATAAAAGAGTCACAGACAGCAAAGTAAGGAGTCAAGCACCCTTACATGTAGACCGCATGATCCTCCTATACCTCGAAGACCCCAAATATTTCACCAAAATAATTTTAGATATGATAGATTCAGGAAAGTAGCAGGACACAAAAATCAACATTAAAAAAGTCGATACCTTTCCTGTATACCAAGTATGAACTGGCTGAGAAAAACATCAGGAAATAATTCCATTCACAATAGTTTCAAAACGTAAAATACCTAGAAAAAAACATAACCAAAGAGGTGAAAGAATTTGAAAATTGCAGAACACTGAAGAAATTGAAGAAGACACTAGAAGATGGAAAGATCTCCCATTTTCATGGATCAGCAGAATTAATATTAGTAAAGTGGCCATGTTACCAAAAGCACAGGAAATAATAGCAAGAATCAACAAATGGTGCATCAAATTAAAAAGCTTCTGTAAAGAAATGGAAATAGCTAACATACTAAAGATATAGACTAAAGACTGGTAGAAAATCTTTGCCACTTACACTTCTGACAGGGGACTAATATCCAGAATATATGAAGAACACACCCACAAACTCACACCAAGAAAAAACAAAATAACCTAATCAATCAATGGTAAAATGTATTGAATAGAGGACTCACAAAGTACAAATGGACAATAAATATATGAGAAAATGTTTGATATCTTTAGCCATTAAGGAAATGCAAATCAAAACTACACTGAGATTCCATCTCACCCCAGTCAGAACGGCTATCCTCAAGAATACTAAAAACAACAGACACTGGCTGAAGTTATAGGGAAAAAGAAACCCTTCTACACTGATGGTGGAAATGTAAATTAGTAGAGTTAACATGGAACTCAGTATGGAAGTTCCTTAAGAAATTAAAACTAAAGCTACCATTTGTTCCAGCTATATGTACCACTGCTTCAAATATTCCCAAAGGATGTAAACTGTATGATAGGGCCACCTACGTACCCGTGTTTATTGTGACACAATTCACAACAGCCAAGATATGGAACCAGAAGGGTGCTCATCAGTTGATGAGTGGATAAAGAAAAGGTGGTAAACTTATGCAAGATAGCCATAAGGAAGAAAATTATGCCATGTGCAGGAAAATGCATGGAACTGGAGACAATCATGTTAAACAAAGTCAACCAGACTCAGAAAGCCAAGTAGTACATTTTTCCCAATACGTGGATCTAAAAAAAAGATGGCATAAAAGTAGAAGACAGATGATTGCTAGACAAGAAAAGTGGACTGAGAGGAAAGAGGGCATAAGGGAGAACTATGGGGGGGTGGATATAATCAAGATACTATTTTATACTAATGTAGGGAGATGCCACATTGAAACCTAATATTTTAAAAATTAATATGCACTAACAAAAATATATTTTAAAAGTCTTACCACCACTCTTCTCAGATAAATCAAAATGAGATATTACTATACCCTCACCCATGTGGCCTAAATAAATGACTGCTGGCACGTGTCACTGGTGAGGCTGTGATGTCTCAGGACCAACCCTCACCAATGACAGTAGAGATGGAAAATTACACAATCACATTAGAGATCAAGACGGGCCAAAGACCACAGCACATCCCGTTCCCAGGAGTCAGGCCTTTCTATTTCAGGAATCAGGCTGGGCCTGGGAATCTCCCTAAGGAATCAGGAATTAAGTCTAAAAGTGAAAAACTAAGATCTATTTTTCAAACTTTGCGTGGCAGCAGATACAATGGTTTTCATGTGCTTTACTCAACATTATCCTCTTACATTCATTTAGAGATACCCAGTTATCCTTTCCGATGTTGTACATATGACTCATGACAAACCCCCCTCTAACCTAATAATGTGACACCTTCCTCCCCTGCAAAGGCTGGTGGAACTCAAAATAGGTGATGGAAAATCTGTGCTCGTCTACATTGTCAGGAAAGATATTTTCATTATTTTGGATCTTCATATCTTTGGAGTGAAAATCCAATTTTTAAAATTCTAACCAGATGGTCAAATTAATAGAAGAGACTGGCATTTGAAGGGTATTTACAAAGAGTCCTTCTGTAAAGCAAAGTCTCATTTTTAAAGTCAAATCATCTCTAGCACTGAGTTTCATACAATGTGTGATATTTTGCATATTTGGGAGTGCAGAACATAGGCATAATGAACCCTCTTGCTCTATCTTTGACAAACCAGGACACAAAGGAAAGACCACTGAGCCAACCACCCTCTAAGGTCTTTATCTAAGGTCTAGGTAGATGGCAATGGCTCCTGGGGGTATTAACACACTACACACGAGTTACTAGAGACTAGTAAAATGGCTTGGTAATTTAAGCATTAGTCCAGCGCATTAAAAAACAACCAAACAGACAAATAAAAGCCAAGGGCTGGTAGGATGTCTCAATTTTGAATGCTTGCCTATAGTTGATAGCGTCCTGGGTTTAATCTCCAGCAATCCTCCACCACTACCACCAAGAAAAGAAACAAAACCAAAAACAGACTCCTTAGTCTGGAAATCCAAAGAATAAGATCCAAGACCCTAATCGTATCCCCTCATTTTCCTTTGGGAAACTGAAAGATAAAGCAGTTATTATTTAGGAACACTGGAGCGCAGTTTAGGGTTCAATCATATAATTTTATTAGCTAAATGATTCTTAACCTTGCTTCCTCCTGCTATGTACTTTTTACATCTTAATTTCTGCATTAAGATATTCATTGTATTTTACTGCCAGCATCCTTGAGTCTATTTTATATGCTTATGGTGAATAAACGATGCTACTTTATTTAGATATAGCTTGTGCTGTACCTGAACTCTTCTAGCATTTGATGCATTCTTAGCAAGCTAAACATAGCCTTACATTTCATTCTAAGAAGCAGAACCGAGATTTTTCACTTGTTAGCCTGATACTGATTACTCATAACTACATGTGCTAAAAAGGCAGCAGCACAGCTTCCTGTGAGTCCATGTTCCAGGCTCTGTCCAGGGTGGTATGGGACATCTGGGACAGCACCAAAGCCGGACACACAGTCCACTGTAGGACGAGGGCTCCTGTCGCACCTGTGCAGGAAATCGCCATGACCCAGGAGCAAGAGGCTTGGATATAGCACAGGGCGCACTTTGATTTTGTGCTTATTTTTTCCAGGAGCAGTAGTGATACGTATATAATAGAACCTATATAGCTATAACATAAATAATATATAAATCTCTTCATTTATATCCACAGTTCTTTAAGTACATGAGGAATAGAAGCTCTGAGAGTTTAAGAGAGCTGGTGAGGTCACTCAGCCAGAAGCTAGACATTTACTATGAACATTGAGCAAGACAATAAATTGGGAGGATTTCTGGAGCTACTGCCAGAGTCTATCTCAACAATCCCTTCTAGCACACGAAAAGGCATTTTCATAAGGAAGCTAACACTGACTGACGCAGAGACGCACTCGGGAACTACCTGTACCTTTCCACAGGAAACAGGAGCTGCACCCTTAAGCACATCCACCCTCATGTCTGGCCCCAGGCCTGTGGGGGAAACAGAGTACCGGAAGGAAAAATATACTGTGCGTGCTTTTTAGAAGGTTGGTTCTCACAGGTCCCCACCCCTATCTTACATGCGAGGCCTCGGAGACCCTCAGGGATTGAGAGCTGACCACCATTTACTTCCACATCTTCCTGACTCCAAAGCCCTAACTCACCACCACCCCACGAACAACCTTTCTTACTACTGCGTCCTCCCTCACTCATGGGACCTCATCTCAGTTCCCTGTCCCTGCAAGCCCCCTCCCAATCCTGTCCCCTCTTCACAAGGCAATTATATCATTTTCATCCTGGTCAATTTCCCCTATGTATTAGGGAAAACCTTCTCGGCACTAAATTGGAAAATTAATAGTTTTCAATAAAGATATTTTACACTTCCTTTACATTTTTCTAGACCATTGCCCTAGTTCATATGTGCTAGGACAGTGATTTTCAAAATGCAGTGAGCAAGATGGCAACCATCTTTTCCCCCAGCTGAGGTCTGATTCAGCAGTAGAAATCCATACTGTGTATCCACACATGCTAAGGTATTTGCTGAGGATGGTTTCCGGAGAAAACCTTTTCCAGTGCTTCTTTAGGGTATCACCATGACAACAGAGTTGTTACTGCCGTTAAAGTAATATTTGTTCTATCTGCCATTAAAGTAATCAAGAATAACTTATTTTTTTGAAGTCAAAGGCATTTTTTTTTTTTACTTTTTCTACACAACAAATCCAAGAGAAACCTGGTCAGAGGCCAGATGCAAAGGACATTCAACTCCAAAGTTTTCCTTTTGTGGCAAATCTTTCCACATCAGTTTCTCTTTCTCTATTTCTATGGTTATAGTTATAATAAATACAATTAGTTTCTCCCAGAGGATCCATTTTCCCCCAGAAGATTCCAACAAGAAACAAAAATGCCAACTATCTAATAGAATCCCCAGGGTTTTGATTCTTGTTAAGGGATTTTTATTTCATCAGAGTTCAGCATGGTGCCAGCTATCTGTGCCACCCTGGGGCTACACGTCTACGGGTAATATCTTACAAAGAAAACCTCCTTCATAAGCGATGTGGGGAAACATAATCTCAAATCAGTTTATGACTATAACTAACATAAATATTTTCATATTTCCTGCCATCAGGCTTATAAAGTCTGAGGCACGAGAGCGGCAAACTGAAGGACAGTGAGAACATGGCATCCTCCCTGGTAATTCAGAGCCTTTTCCTGGATGACTGTTGGTTCCTTCTGAGGACACCAGCCCTGGTGTGGACGCCCTTTTAATATGCACTCTCAACTTGCCTTGAGTTCTGAATTTTCACGCTGGATCTGCTTATACACTCCCCCTCCAAAAAGAGGAGCTGAAGCTGCTTACAATAAAAGGGCAGAACTTTTCCAAGTAAAACCACTAGGAGACAGGGAATGAAAAACTATCTAGAAGAGACACATAATTTATTGACCAAACAGATGTTTTTGAGAGCAAAAAGGAACATTAGTAGCAATTAAACAATTCCAGCAGACATAATTCAGGGCCCTGCAGGACAGCCAGGAGATACAATAACTCTAGGCAGCCTCAGCGTGACACTACTGTAAATAAACACTCAACTCCCAGTAGACCAAAGGCAAAGGGAAACTGTTAACATGATTCTCGTTGTAATATGAAAACAACCTGCACTACATTTGCAAAATTCCTTCTGGTAGGAATGAATTGTTCAGACATTAATATAAGGAGCACTTAATACAATGGATATACGATACAGGGGAAGGCCAGTGATTTACATCCTTGGGTAGCAGCTGCATGGGTGACACCCAGAAATGGAAACACGTGTGCCCAGGGAGCTCAGGCGCTGTGCATCATGTGCTCTGCTCTGAAACGTCTCAGTGAGGAGAAAGTTACCCATTTTCCCTTTCCATTTTCATACCGTGCCTAATAGTTTACCAGTTTTCTTACTAGAAAGTTCTATGTTGGTAACAGAAATGAGATTCTGATCCCTCAGGAATGCCTCTTAAACTTCCCAGCTCTGCTTTTATATCTATTGGCATGTTTTTGACTGTGACTTGGGAAACTGAATCTTTGAATTTTTTGTCTCCACCATCAGGTAGTATCTGGAGCATATATGTTGAAGCATTTTAACATTCTATTTGCTAGACCACTGAAGAAGTATGAATTGAAATATGCTCATTCAGAATAGGTAGACTTTATCAAACAAATATGTCTAAAGGGCCCAGTGAAGTTAAATCAAACATACTGACATCCATTTACTCTACAGACCTATATTTTGAACTACTGATACATTTTTCAAGAAAGGTGGTATTCCAAAATGCATGCAAATGTTGCCATTCTTTTAAGCCACACACTCTTCTAGAAGAGGAAAGTGGACACGCCTCTCTCTTGTTACAATGTCTAGCAGGTAGGGGGCAAACCCGAGGTGGGTGTAGCTGGAATTACAAGCAAGCTGGACTGGGGAGCAGATGAAGACTGCAGAGAGGGCGAAGGAAGTGAAGGGACCCCTGTCCACATCTCACACCATAAGAACCCCGCAACAGATGGAAGGACAAGAGACGGAGGTGAGGAGGCAGGCAGGAGATATAAAAAGACGTACGGTGTGCTGTATACAGGTGCCAGCTCCTCGTGATGAATGCGATCATTGTGTGTGGCAGACAGGTGCTAATAAAAATGAAAACAAAAAGAAAATTCCACAGACAAGCCAAGACACTGCAGAACAAGCCAATGCGGGGAGTAGCGGGGATAAACAGCATAGTGATTAGCTAAACCCGAGGAAAGTGGCCCCTTGCACGGGGGTTGGGGGGGATATGGGGCCGAGGGTCTTGGGGAGCAGGCCTTGGTAACAGAGACACTCAGGTTTTGCACTCTGTATGTATCTTTGATGAAACTTCAACACAGTATCTCAAATGGGGAAACTAGATTACATTTATATTATTGCTTGATAAAGGCTGTAGGAAAGGAAATAGGGTTTTGCACTGTTTGGTCCAGTTCATCCTGTTGCTGAGGTAGGGAGCGAATGAATTCCATTCCGACACTGTTACCTTGAAGTCTCTATGCAGTTCATCCCTGGCGCTGTCTAGCAAAGGACCACTAGTTCCTGGCTATCCTGGACGGGGTGGAGGAAACACAGGACCTGGAGTCAGAAGCACAGAGGTGGCAGAGGCAGCACAGAAAGACAGGGAGGCTGGGGCCGGCTCAGCTCTGGGCCAGAGGCCTCTGCTCACTCTAGATGCACTTCAGGCCCAGAACACAGGCTCTGGTGGCCAGGCCAACTGCCTGTGCGCCCTGGTTCTGGTTGGCTTTGGCCAGTGTGAGGCAGCAGCTGGACTTAGGAGACAGAGGTCGGGGTGATTCCAGGCCACACTCCTTGCAGGGAGTCAGGGGCAGAGCTCCTCACTGTGACCGCTGTCACCTCCTTGGGCTGTCTTGCTTCTCTCCTGACTTTGACCAGGTCCTCCCTGGCTTCCCTCCATATCGCCCCAAATGTACGCAGCCCTTGCTAAAGTCTGTGCTGAAACCCCAGGCAGCTCTACTGAAACCAGACCAAGGAAGAAGTAATACGGATTGCTGAGGCAGAGAGGCAGGGAGTCCGGGCAGCACGGCAAGCCAACAGGGGAAAGAGGCTGCTTCAGAAAGAAGGTACGGCCAGCTCAGCTGAGGGCACAGGAAGGAGACTGGAAAGGTCAGGAGCCTGTGGTCAACAGCAATGGCCACAGCCAAGGCACAAAGTCCCCACTGACTTGGCCTGGAGTGTGACCTGGAGATGAGAACGGAGCCACAGAGAAAACTCTCCTAGGAGCTGTGCTGGGGATGTGAAAAAGCCTGGTGTCTCCAGGAAGGATGGTGTGAGGCCACAGGCAGCACCATACGTCAGCTTTCTCTGAGGTGTGTGAGACACGGGGAGGGTGACGCCCACGGCTCCCAGGAGGCCAGGTCCTGTGTTGCAGTGGAGGGTGGTCCAGGAGCAGAGAGGCCGGCGGGGGCGGGCAGAGCCAGTGCACACTGGCTTGGGCACCCTGGCCTGGACTCTACGAAGGGGATCAAGAGTAGATGGTGCCCTGGGTGCCTGCCTAAGGGTGCACTCTCCAGCTCCTCCACAGCAATGCCTACCTGAGGAATGGTCCACAGACATGCAGGGCTGGATGAGGGGGCTTGTGGGGCCTGGAGTCCTGCATGAGCCATGGAACGAAGGTGCACGGGGACTGCTGAACAGATAGGGGGCTGGGTTCAGAAACATCCATGCACTGTCCCCAAAGATGGGGCTGTCCTGTGTGATGCCAAGGCCTCAGGGGTGGCACAGGCACAGGGGCAGGGCAAGGATTCCTGCCTGAGATCCTGCATTAGCAGTTCAAGGGTTTCTCTGTGCCAGTCTAGGAGCAAGCAGAAGTCTGTTTAGAAAGCGGATGTTGCCTTCTATTCATATTCAGTGCAGGTGCTTGTGAGAACTGGCTACTTGCTTTTAGCAAATGTATTTGAGGTGACATTTTTAAATGTTTTGTTTATTCTCCTTGACCAAAAAGCATTTGTATGTACTGCACTTCAACAGTATCAGATTCCTGGAAGAGTCAAGCCCTAATGGATGAAGATCTTGGCTTGGCTTCAGCAGCATGATTTGTGTTTAGTAGGTTCCATTGACATGCTGGTTCTATCCATGACCTGCACACTGGGTCATTAATATAAACACATGCCCCTCCAAAGGAACAAGAAGGACAACGGGATTAAAATTGTGCCAGGAATCTGAGCTTCTGCACAGATTACTCACTTTACGTGTCCTGCGCCCTCTGACACATGCGAGTTATTATCCCGCTGGCCACAGGAGCAGTTGCTCCTTGTACTTGAGTAATCTCCTTAGCTAGAACAATGTGTTCCAAAACTGGACCGGATTTCTGGAGAAAATGAATGAAGTGCAGATCAGTAAGTAATTTTCAAGCAAGGGAGGAGAATGCGTGCTTGCAATTTACATGTTTGTTCATGTTTCTTACATTTTTTTTGCATCAATCAGTGTTCAAAATCTAAATCATTTCTGATGAAATTGTACTTGTTACCCATAGATGTTCTTGGTACAGGAAAGAAAAAAGTCAACCACCTCAAATAAACATTCATTACCTGGTTTCTTCTTTCTAAAATTGTACATGCCATGACAGCTAAATATAATGTAAATAAAATTACTAGACAAAGATCTAGTCATCTAAGGATAGTGTTCTATTTATTTTACACAGAAGAAAAAAATTTTGGTCCAAGTGGAAACTATTTCCAATATTTTGGCCTATATGTTCTTTAACACTGAATGTCTATCTATTTATTCCCTCTCTCCCACTTTTCTACCTTGGAATTCTGGGAACTCGAATTTGTAGTCAGAAATTATTGTCCTTTGCAAAGATAGTACATTGGCCTCATTAACCTCTGCACAAATGATATTAGGTGGTTCTGATAATTTTATGTAGTTAAGTCCCCAATTATGTGGATAATTACTATAAGTGTATTCTAATATAATGCATAAGTTTATAAGGGTAATATAAATAGGATACTATGATTAATATTAAACATTTAATTTAAAAGAAGATGCACAAATGGCCAACTAGTACATGAAAAAAACACCTAGCCTCATGAATCATCAGGGAAATGAAAACTAAAAGCACAGTGAGAGATCCCTCACCCAAGAGTGGCTGTTACCATAAAGACGAAAGACAACACCTGCTGGGGAGAATGTAGTACAAAGAGAACCCCTGTCGCTGTTGGGGGGAATGTGAATTATTACCGCCGACATGGAAAACAGCATGGAAGTACCCCCACGTAGACCCACCAGCAGTGTGTGAGCCAGCAACCCACGAGGGGCAGTGTCCAAAGGCAGAAACCTAAAGGAGACAAGGGAACATCTACACTCTGGTTTTCTACTACGTCACTATTCACAAGGGCCAAGAAATGGAAACTACCTACGTGTCCCTCAGCTGGTGAGTGGATGAAAAAAGTGGCGCGTGGGCACAGTGGTGCGCTGTCCAACCCTCTGAGGAATGGAATCCTGTCGTTGCAACAGTGCACACGGAACTAGAGATCACTATGCAATGCAGGACGCCAGCACAGGAAGACAGCACTGCTGCAGTGGCTGATCTCGCTGAAGTTGAAAGTAGACTCGGGGAGCTGGCCCCTGGATACGAAGTACAGTCAGGAGGGAGAAGTTCTGCTGTGCTTTTGCACAAGAGGGTAGCTGTGCATAACCATACTGTACTAATATTACAAGCTCTAAAGAATTTTAAATGGCTTCACCATTAAAAAATGATCAATGTTTGAGGAGATGGACACGGGTATCGTGATTCAATACTACCCAGTGTACACATGTGCAGAAATATCACAGGTGCTCCATAACTATGTACTATTTGTAAGTGCTTATATAGCAGTGAAACATTTAATGTTTATTTACTGACTCCACTCAGCAACCTGCACTGTAAGGAGTTCTGTTTCTGGGTAGGACATTGAACTTCAAGGCCAATTGGAAGAACAAGATGCCAAAAATGTCTTGCAAATGAATTTAAAAACTGGAAAACCATTATTTTTGGACTAAGTGGATGCCAAGAAGTCTGAAGGGTTCTTCCTCCATGAGCAGAGGGATCCAATCTCTTAGGTCACCTGCAGCACCTGTAGCCCCAGGGCCACAAGTCCAGGAGGTGTCCACAGGCACCGGCTAAGAGAGCCAGGGAAGGGCATCTGTCCATGACCATGAAGAGGTGGGGGTTTGCAAGTGAGGCTCAGAGCCAGAGGTTTCAGGCAGAGGAAGGGAGAGGGTCTGGAAATAACCATGGGGACAGAGAGTGAGATTCTCTCCCTCCCCCAAACCACGGGGTTCAGGGGCTACAGAGAAGCCAGGGCCTAGGGGAGAGCCAGCCTTTTCCCCCAGCAAAGAGTGAAGAGCATAGTCAAAAAGGAGATCCCAGAGCAGCAGGATGGAGTATAGGAGAAGAGGTGGGCATGCCGAGAAGTGCCTCATGGGTCAGAGTTCTTGCCCAGATGGACAGAAGGGGTACAGGGCAGGCCCCGTGATTCCATGCATGGTGAGCGGCTGTGACAGCGGGCTCCTGGCTCGTCCTTCAGGCCTTTGTGGTGCAGGTGCGGCAGATGGACAGCCCAGGTCACAGCGATGCGTGGACCCCTCTTCAACATGCTACAGGACCCTCTAACGTGCACAGACTCACTGCCTGGCTCTCAACTTTGGCAAATTGATACCAGGGCATAAGGGACAGTGAGTTCTCCAACGTTAGCTAGCAGAGGATCTAGCTCAGCCAGGCTTATGGTTCCTACTGCAAGGTTTTGCAGGTGGCAGAGACAGAAAGGACCCCTCAGTCCCCCAAAATGTCCAGCATCCGGCTTCCCAAATCCAAGTGCAGGAGAAGGAAAAACTGCTAAGCTTATTCAAATCCTTCCCCTGGGGTGAAAATGGAAAAAAATCCCTGCAAACTTCGCTTGCAAGAAGTCTGGGCACCAGGGAGTGTTATAGCCTCAAGGGTACTAAACTTCAGCGCCACATGTAACACATTGCCCACCACCCCAATAAACAAGAGATCCCACAATTCCCAAGCCGAGTGACTCAGCAGGAGACTGAGTGAGGCTGGACACTGCCTCGGGATCAAACGCCACACGAGGGCTGCTAAATGTCACCATCACAGTCATCTTTACCATTTCTTTTAAAAATATTTTTTTCAGTAAAATGTCAACTGAGGGATCACAGCTATTACCAATTTAAAAGGAAGCACTGTGGGAAGTGGCCCATTTTGTTAATTACAGGCCAGGCATGGCGCAGTCCAAACAGCGGCAGCCTTGCTTTCAACCTGCACTGTGGAGCCAGCAGGAGGCTCCCCTCCGCTCCTGGGCTTGCTCCTTAGCTCTCACTGCCAAGGGCACCACAGGGTCAGGAGGGAAGACAGCGCCTAGCAGCCCTGCCTCACAGAGTACTGGAAAGCAACCAGCCCTGGAACTGCCGAGGAGGACCTTAGAGATCCCCCGTTCCTAAGAGCCCTGCCCAGGTGCAGGCAGAGGGGAGCCAAGCAGAGCTCCCGGAGCAGCTCCTCCACACTTACTGCAAACACCATTCTGCAAGGGCCAAAAGAAACCCAGGTTCCTCCTCTTGCCAGCCCAGCACAGGGTCCCCAGCCAGCCCTTCGATGCTTCCACCTCTAAGAGTGTGGTCATAATGCCAGGTATGCCCAACTGCAAGGACCGCAGCCTCGGACTGGCATGTAAGGAAGTGGTGACCTACAGGTTCTTAGACAGTGACGATTGTAAATGAAATGGCCCAGTAAAGGTGTAAAAAGAAATCTTCTAAAGTGACATCTGGTTAGGGACAATATAGTTTGTCCTAAGACCATGATCTGAGCTGATGGCCAATCAACAACCAGTGTCTCCCACCCTGAGAGTGGAACCCAAGGAGGATGAGAGGGGCGCTCAGGCCTTCAGCTCCCAAGGATCCACGGGAGGCAGGAGGCCTCATCCCACCCCAGGCGCCCCGGCCTGAATGTGGAAGCTGAGCTTGTCGTGCCCCTGGTCTGTGGCGGCTCTGCCTGCAGCTCCGGTTGGCACTGAGGTCTCACACTTGGCACCTGCTCCCCCCACCATACAACTATGCATGGACAGGAGCTGCGGGGAACCCCAGAACACACCCCACCCCCTCCGACAGCCTCTGGCAACTCAGCTTTTGCAGACTGTTGCCAATGCTGGGCATGGCACACTCAGAAAATGCCTGACCGCTACTCTGCAATTGCAAAACTGGAGTCCAAAGCCTTTGTACATCTAAGGGAAGAAAAGCAGTCTCCCAGGAGAAAGGCGGCACCCACTGTGGCGAGGAGAGGCGGAGGCAGCAGAAACCCCTGGAGCGCTGGGAACACAGCCAGAGGTGCTGGGGGACAGAGCCTGGAGCAGCAGGACTGCGTGACCCTACTTGCTGTGCTCCTGCTCCCAGCTGTGCCTAAAGCTGGCCATGTGTCTGCCCTTTCAGCAGGCCAATTTCTCTCCGTCTCTCTCCTTCTGTATAACCAATGCTATGTGAGCCCTACATTTCTATCGCTTGCCAATGAAGAACCGTGACAAAAATTCCTCCAGCAATTCCTTTGCAATCCCAAGTCCCACTCCACAAGGCAAGGCCAAGCAGGGCCCTGAGAAGCTCACAGCTAAAATCAGGAACCAAGGCCTTGCAGGGCTCTGGATAGCCAATCCCTGGTGCTTGCCCTGACCCAGCTGTACCACAGCCTGTTGCCTGTTGTCTCCTGCTGGCACTGGTCAGAGGTGGGCCTTGCCTGTGCGGCTGCATACTGTCCAGGACCCTGTCCTCCTTTTCATCCAGGTGGCTTAGACTAGACCCAGCCCAGATGACTCTAAACCCACACGCCTACACGCATAAATTCCTCCGCCAGGAGTGCTGCCCTGGAGTTCCAGGTTGGCCCGGGTCTCCTCCCAGCACCCTCTCTGTCTTTTTCTCTTGAAGCCACTGTGATCTTGCAAGCTGATCTGAATATTGCTTTCAACTCTTTTCAGTCTCTCTCAGTGGGTGTTTCATTGGTGAGGGGGAAATCGCGAGCTTCATAAAGAGGACTCAGCTCCACAGTGAAAAGGTGAAGCACATGACCTGGGCACAGCACGACTTCTGATCTAGTCCACCAGGCCACGCCACCTGCTCACCCTAACAGAAATAGTGCAGTTTCTCTAGTTCCAGGGTCTGTTCTACTTCCTTTTGTGAGATCTGATTTATTCCCTGTTTACAGCAAGGTTTCTGAAGTTCATCAGAGAAACCCAGCGATCCCTCGTCTCCCTCACTGCACCTGCTTGTTTCAACGTTCAGCGTGACTTCAGGCCTCACAGAGTCATCTGCCTTGTTCCTGCAGCTTCTGCCTGCTCTGACCACTGCTTGTAGGATAAATGTTTTTAAATCATAATCACGGATCTGGAAACATGAACTTCTCCTGTCTTGCACGGTCCTTTTTCTGTTTATGGCTTCCAGCCCTTGGCAAAACCAATCCCCCCAAAAAGGCTAATTTGTAACATTCTGCAAATCAGTGAGAATGGAAAGAAATGTGTTGTAAAAAGTAGTAAAACATGGTCAACTGGCTGTTCAGGGCAGACAGTGCCCCTGGGCCCAACAGACAAGAAATTCAAGTTCACCGCTGCCCGCTGGCCACTCAGTCCTGGAGCAGTTACTGCACCACTTAAGGGCAGAGTCTTCTCGCAGTCAGACGAGGCAGCGTCTACTTGTTAGAATGTTTGTTTACCACCTTGAAAACTTACATGGGGTGGAAATAGGTCACTACAAACAGACAGTTTTCGAGCTTGAGAACTAGTCGTTGCACAATTGCTGATTAGGCCTTGCATTTAGCCAGTTTTTCTCCCCTTATCTGAATTGTAACTTTGACTTTAGAAAGGGAAACCACCCGTGCAGGCTTTTAAGCTTGTGGGCTTCACTAGAAACATTGACAAGACAGCAGAGCTCACCTGGAGACAAAGGGAGCGACTGAGCGGGGGCCCAGGTCCAGCCGCAAATCCAGTTCCTCAGTCCCCCGACCACGTTTCCGGTGCTCAGCAGCTGCAGATGGCAAGTGTCAAGGGCACTGCAAAGATGAGGGCAGGAATGTGCTTTCTGTACGGAGTTCTACGATGAGAGGCCCCAGGAGCCTGGACTACTGAACTGAGCCGGCTGGAAGGGATGCATGAGCAGAACTTCCTACCGGAACAAGCTGGTGAAAGGACCTTGAAAAGCAGCCCACATCCTTCACAGGAGCTGGGACAGAGGGCAGGACCAGAGGAGAAATCCATCATGCATTTATTTGCTCTCAGCCCTAACCCAAAGGGGGACTGAAGGACCAGGGAGGGCATTTGAGGTCAGAGGCCTTTGTTGTTCAGGAAATGTGGGTTTTGGAGGCAACTGAACTCAGAGTATGAAGATAAGCTTCAACATGGAGCACCTGTTTTGGCAATGATTGGTTTATGGGTGACAACAGATGAATTGAATGTACAGAGAAAGATGCACGTCCCTGGGCTCTCATGGCAGCAAAACAGCTTCAAGAGTGGCCAGCAGGAGGGTGCCAGGTAAACAGGCACAAATGCACTGGAAGGATTGGCAACCCTCGTAGGAGGCCATGGAGGCCACTGACAGAAGCACCAGGACAGGGAGGACAAAGACAGGAGGGATGGGGTTACATTCACAGAGGTCAGAGTTTTGAGCTTTTCGAGGGCAGCAGAAAGAAAGCAGAGTGGTGTAAAATTGTTCTCTTATCCAGACGTCTCAACTGCAAATGAGAAATAATCAGTGTGGAGCACAGCAAGCGAGGAGATGTAATGATGTTTGCACAGGATTTATCAATCTGGGGCTTGCGGGTTTGCTATTGGCTGAAACACACCATGCCAGACACTGATGGAGTTACCTAGTGTCTTCTCATCACAGGAGCTGTCAGAAGATTTCTCCTACCTGGCTAGGAAGCAGGAAGATTAACTCAGGTCTCCAGATTCCTTATGCTCAGTGAAGTGGGCAGCACTCAAAATGCAATCTGGATCCCTCATGCTGCTGGCAGTTTTTGCATTGAAGTTACATTATTTTAAGAGGAGATGATTATTCCTGGGAAATCACTAGCAACCATTACTGTGCAGAATTCCAACTATTTGTTATCCATTATGTATCCATTACCTCTCTACAGTCCCACTGTTTGTCATATGTTATTAGTATAATGGTTTCATAATGGCCCTGATTCTTTGACACTGAAAACTCTGCTATGATTCACTAGGTCAATATTTCTAGGGAGAAAACATCACAGACAAATAATGCATGACTTAGATTATTCAAATATTATGTAATTCCCTCTGCCTTATAGTAAGCACGCAGTTAATTAAAGGTGTACTGATAGCACAGAAGCACCAATTAACCCCATTTCCTGTGTAGTTTATAAATAGGTACTTTTGTGAAGGGAAGTGTTGATGGCATCTAGTTAATGCCAAGGGCTAATGCATATTTGTTTTGCATAAAGAATAAGTGATAAATAATGCTTCATAAACAGTGATTTGCAGCCAGTGGCCATGCTAGCAGCACATTTTTATTTATAACCCACATGTATTCCTTCATTTACTAATTTTTAGAATGCTTTGTGAACACTTATGGAACGCCAGGTACTATTCTATGGGCACCGGGGACCCATAGAATATGGGTCCAAGCACTCTATGGGGACCAAGAGTGCTTGGACAATCAGCTCACTTATGATCTAGTGGCAGAGTGTAAAGAAATAAAGCAAAGTAAGGAATAAGACAGGATGGAGGAGTAAGTCAAAGCCAAATTATGCATGATGTGGTAGGGCATGTGAAAGAGTCGGTCTTTTGCACTGAACACAATGGAAAACACCGAGGGTACTCAAATGATGGAATCCAGCACATGTATCCGTGACCAGGGGACATCTCTGTGTGGCATGGCTGGCAGGAATCAGGCAGGTACACAGAGACTTCCAGGAAGTGAGAGGTGCTATTGGCTTTCATTGGGGTGGTGGGCATAAAACTAGAACAAAGCGGTGGAGCAGGAGTATGTTACCTGAAGTTAGCAGCTGTAGAAGATGGTCTTTGGCTGTATGTTGTAACTCTGAGATGGGTAGATTTTAAAAATGAGCCGCAGGTTTCTGGTTTGAGCAACATGGTAGATAAGGCTCCTTATTAAACCAGGCATGCCTAGGGAAGAAACAGGTTTGGCTCTGTGTGTGAAAGACTTCAGTGCACGGCACATTAATGTGAAATATACAGCCGGGCACGGTGGCGCACGCCTGTAATCCCAGGACTCGGGAGGTTGAGGCAGGAGGATCGTTGCGAGTTTGAGGCCAGCCTGGGCTACAAAGTGAGCTCAAGGCCAGCCTGAACTGCAGAATGAGACCCTGTCTCAAAAAGACAAAAAAAAAAAAAAAAGTGAAACATACAAAGGATATCAAGTAACAGTCAAGCTCTGGGGAGAGGCCACGGCAACAGTTACAAACATAAACGCTATTTGCACATATAGGGTACTGAGAAGCGAGAGGATGGGTGGCTGAGCTCACTTGGGAAGAGGGAAGAAGTGGAGATTCTCAGCCCAGGAATGACTTAAAATAATCCAGGGCGGGGCCTTTATAAAATACTGATGTTTGCTTGAAAGTGAAATGCAAAATGGGGCTTCATTCAAATCTACGGAGAAAGATAAGAAGCAGAGGCCCGGGACCGAGGCTTGGGCGGCGCTCTTTCCCAGAGGGTAACAAGAAGAGGGGAGTCAACAGGAAGACTTGGAAGAAGCAAAGAGGTGGGAGAAAACAGGAAAACACCATGGCACAGAACCCTGGATGGCCTCTCCCCTTCAAAACACCATGGCACGGACAGCTGACCCTTCCCCCGGCACACAGGGGAAGGCAGAGACTGCCTGCCAGCCTCTGCCACACACACCCTCCTCCGAGCAGCAGTCCTTTCGTGTGTACTAGAAATTTTCATTTTCTTATAGCGTTGTAAGAGGAGGCATTCCAGAAACCACTTGGGTCCTGATGTCCTCAACTGCTCATGCTGAAGTCCCAGCACAGGGCAGTGGACACCTACTCCCCTTCCCAGCACATGTACAGCAAAGCAGGAGCCAGCGTGGAGCACAGCCAGAGGACCTGTGCTTCCAGCAAACAGGTATGGCCTGCTCCTGCTTCACGGCCAATGTTTTCACCCTCACACGCAGATCTAGTTGACACGCTGAAGCTGACTCAGGAGGTCGGGGGCCAGGATGAGCCCCATAGGTGCAGAAGCTGCCTTCTGCCAGGATCTTGGGTTGAGTCTCTAGAAAATGCGCACCTGTATTGGACCCTGAAACTGCCACAGCCAGATGTGGAGTGCGCATGGCCATCACACGGCTGCCTGAAGTCCCGGGCCGCAGCCTTGTTGGGACACTTGCAGCCGGTGCCCGGCCTGCCTTTCCAACCATCAGCGCAGTCTCTGGGGTGGTCATCGTGCCAGCCTGAGCCTCCACACCTCACCATACCGCCCCATTGGCTCAGCTTTGGTTTGGCCCCACTGTTTGATTCCCTGAGACATGAACCACGCTCTGAGTTTATGGAGCTTGCTTCTCTTGTCAGCAGTCCTGTGAATGTGGCGTGGTCCCCATGTTAGTTCTGCCAAGGAAGCAAGGTCACATACACTTCCACAGCTCAGGGGTGGAGGGCCTGGGAGTGCACTTCCCTCTGAGGAGCAGCTGAAGGAAAAGACCCATCCGCCTCCAGGGCTCCAGTGGAGGCCTCCCGGCCGCATCCCTCGGTGGCATCTCGAGGCCCCCACGGTCACGGCTACTCTCTGCACCTCTGCATCACGTTTTCTCCAGTCACACATCCAGATAAAGAACTCGCGCAGATAACTTGGCCAGGTGCAACTGGCAGTGCCAAAGGGTCTGCTTTCCCTTTACCAAAAAAGAAGATATATCCACACAAATCTGTGTGCATCTACTGCACACACCATGCACAGGCACGTGCTCACACACTAAAACAATGAAACCTGAAAGCCCTTTTGTCTCCACGTGATAGTAAATAGAGGCATTTGGTGTTTGGAACTGCAAATAAAACAAGGCATGGTATCTGCTTTCTCTAGCGGGAGGAAACTCTTCTTGAGAAGCCATCTGCCTCTCCGAGTTGTTGCTCACAATGCTTGCTGCATTCCTGGTGACTTCCACAGCTCTTGAAGGTTTGCACTATAGTGTTACATGCAGGTTCTGTCTCCCTCAGCAGACTGCAGGGGAGGGAGGAGTTCGAGTTCTAATCACATCCCTGGGGCCCAGAGCCCCTGGAGTGGTCTCTTCTGCTTCTGGGTGCTCAGTAAACAAAGCTGGTAATAACACAATAGCCCTCACTTCTACTTTTCTACTTTTCAACTTTTCTACTACTTTTCTTATTTGATTCAAAACTACTACAGGAGGCAGAAGGATGGACTCTGGAAGATGTCCACATCTTAGTCCCTGAAAATGCTACTTTGCAAGGCAAAGAGGGGGTTTTGCTGGTGTAAGTGAAGGGTGCCCAGGAGGGGAAATTATCTGGGCTCATCTGGTGACTTCCAGAAATGACAGTGAATTTTTGAAGAAGGCCGGAGTGTCAGAGAGAAACAGGTCTGAAGATGCCAATGCACTGACCAAGGGAAGAGAAGACCAGGAAGAGAGTAGTCCCTGTAGGCCAGACAAGACTGGGGATTCTTCCTCAGAGCTTCCAGGAGGATCTGGCCCTTTTGGCACTTTGATTTCAGCTTAGTGAGACTTCTGATCCTTAATCAACGTATCACAAATGTGAGTTGTTTTAAGGCAGTGCGTGTGTGTTTCTTACAGAAGCAAGAGAAAAAGAATAGAACTATACCTTGGAAATCAGTTAATCTAATGTCACCTACTTGCCTTTCAAAGAGTGACTCCTTTCCATGAATCTGTCACCCTTGCTATTACCAGAAATGGAACTGATTTTGGAACAGGGTAGGGGGAGTTCGCCGTCTTGCTGAGCCGGTCTATCCTGGGGTATTTCGGTTCACTTATTTTGAAAGATATTCTTCCAGCGGTGAAAACAGAGCACCTATAGCACAAGGTGTGAGAACAGGAGACGGTGTTCAGCATGGTGAGCTAAGGGGCAGTGCTAGCGGGGCATTCGGAACGTCAGCGTCCCAGCAGGCCACAGTCCACACTCCTGCTCGGGCAAGCAACAGAGAATGCAGCGGCCTCCCCAAGAGCACAGAGAAAATCGACCGGCTCTGTTTGCTCTGAAGGAATTCACTGGGCCCGCATCTGTAGCTCCTGACAGAAGGGAAGGACAGAGAGATAAAAGCCCCCATTATCACAGCAGGTCAGAGGCCCCTGCTTTTTGTGCAAATATACAGTTCGGAATGAAGTGACTGCGTGAGGAGAATGGACTGCCTGTGTCATGCACTCCTGGATGGTTAGTGTAAAGTGAAGCCCTCATTCAAAGGCCCACAAACCCCTGAGGCACAAACACTGCCCGCATTTCTACCACGGTGGGTGGGGTGAGCATCCGGGAGCACCGTTGCGCAGCATCCCTCAGCCTCTCACATGGCAGCCCAGAGAAGGTGAAGAGCAACTGGTGCTGTCACAGCGCATCTCTTATTTAAGAAGCTTCTGCACAGGCCGTGCTCTGCAGAGGAAGCTGCGAACAGTTCTATTTCTATTCTTCCCGGCTTGTGACTCAGCCCACGCCTGCAGCCACATCATCACAGCCCGGCTGTCAATAGGGCCCACAGGTCAGGCTGGAGAGACAGGAGCCCACGGAGACTTGGAGGAGAGCTGGCTGCAGGGCAGGCTTTGTGGATCCTCTCCTGGGCCTCACTGCGCTCTGTGCAGTCACAGGGCCCCATTTCTAGGTACAATGACTTTAATAAAAATGTGAAAAGTACATCTTGACTGGCAGTTCTTGGGGAATACAACTGCAGTGGCATGCATGTCCACGGTGCAAGAAACGCTGCATCATCTGGAGGCCCGGCTGCGTTTGCCCTGAAAACCAAATGATTAGCAGGAAATCCACTGATACTAGGAAATACACTTCATCTGAATCCGGAAACTGCTGGTCACATGCTAGGCTCCACCTCTCACACAGTTTTTGCTGAATGTCTATATTTATTTAGAACTAGAATGCAAATTAAATGGCTATTTGGTTTGATTCAAAAATCAAATCTTATCCAGGGGTGGTGGGCACACCTGTAATCCCAGAACTCAGAAGGCTGAGGCAGGAGGGTGCCAGGAGTTCTAGGCCAGCCTGAGCTACATAGTGAGTTCAAAAGCTAGCCTGAACTGCATAGACTCTTTCTCAAAGCAACAACAACTAAAAAATCAAATATTAGAAAAATAACAAGGACACAAAACTAGTACCTATACTAAGGCAGCAATGGAATATATTCTTCATATAGTGTCTGTTAAGATCTGGGTTGACAGATCCGAAGCCAGGCGGAGACCCTCTGTCACCTGCTTTTGTGCACCCCATGAGGTAAAGACAGTTTTCACATTTTTAAATGACTTGGAGAAAATCAGAAGAATACTGCTTTGTGACACGTGAAAATGCCGTGAAATTCAACTTTGAGCGTTGTCGGTTGCCCTGATGTTGTCCCTGGCTGCTTTGAGATAAACAGCCGCACTGAGCATCTGCACAGGGTGGGAGTGGCTGCCGACAAGTCAGCTACTGTCCGGCCTCAAAGGGAGAGGTGCTGTCCTGTCTGGGTTAGGAGCTCGGACTGCAGAGCTGGCTCACCCACTTCCACCTGCTGTTTAGGCTCTCGGTGCGCTGTCCCCTCAGAGTCCCCACTTCACAGGGTATCGGTGAGAACGAAGAGAGTGGGACAAATGTGAGATCTGCACAGCCAGCCCTCCAAAGTCAGCTGCTCACTCACTCACGGGCCACCAGAGTCAGGTGGATCCGCCTTCCTTACCAGCGCAGGGCTCCACCTGCTTCCAGATGTTTAGAAATGACGGCTGACACTAATATACACTTTCACTAACTCTCCAGACTATCTTTTCTTTAATTGGTCATAGCACTCTTGAAAACTCTCCCAGCCTCCTTCTCAAATGCAGACGGCCATCAATCACTGTGACACAACCATGTCCGCTAATTACAAGTTTAGCTCCAAGGACAGTCATTTTTAATGTTAGTATCTTGTCCCCTCTTCATATCTCAAAACCATTTCCAAAAATGCATCCCGGTCAGAAATCTCAGCAAGAAGATGATCCATCCTGAAGTGTGCTCCTTTCCTGACAGACAGTTGACACCAGGAGTCCTGGGGGTCAAGTGAATCTCTTGAGGCACAGGCAACCCTTAATTAAAGCGAACATTCGACAGCATGGGCTTGGACTTTTCTTTGTGCCAATCCACCTGCAGGTTTTGTGAAAAGCCTTTCAACTTACTGGTCTGAGCTAAAATCTGGGATAAGTCCTAGTCTTATAAGTAGAAAATTTACTGTAACAATTTCTCATGGTCATGACACCCTTATTTCATTTAGAAATGCCACAAATACATCCAGTTAACGCATTAAATATGAAAAGACTGGCTGAAGAGACTCCATTTATTAATGATTCAAGAGAACTTCTTAAAGTATCTATTTGGTATTCATTTATAATTCACTTTACAGCTTAGCTTTGGTTCCCACAGGGCAAATGTTTATCAAGTATTACTGTGTTTTAAGCCCTAGCTTTACATTTCCTTGTAGAAGAATACAGCACTTGCCCCTCTCCAAATGAAGGCGAAACTTCCTAAAAGCATCCCTCCATCTGTTGTAATTTAATGTGCATTTTCTGACAGGGTGGCAGTAATGGGCTTTCAGACATAACTGAGTGCTCTGTGTACAGTCAAACAAAAGAATAATTATTAAGTGTAATAGCTGGCCATAAGTTGCACAAGATACACTGAGTACATCATAAGTATTTACTAGAGAGTAACCATGGTAATTAATAAACACTGTAATCAACACAGGGGAAAATGGCATCGTAATATCCTGCTGTGGTGAGAGAAACTTTATAACTTGCGTACCAGAGAACCACACATGACCAAATCAATATTTTCAGGCTGACCATCCAGCCTGACTAGTGAAGATCAATGACAGCAAAAGATTAGAGTATTGAGAACCAGGCTATGCACTGCCTCACCATGTGGCACTGACCACTGCTGCCCTCCAAACCCAATGGCTTGTTGCAGCCTCTGGAAAACTGCTGGAGTGCAGGGAGTGCTAGCTTTGGACCTGGAAACATCTAACAATTTGAAACCTTGGCCAAATGACTCAGTTCTCCCTGTCAACTCTCCAGCAGAGGAAACACCTTCCTAAAAGAGTTGTTGTGAAGGTAAAGGTGTGATAAATGACAGCCAAATGCCTAGAACAAAGCACATGTTCAGTGATGGGTGATCTACTCTACTATTACTGTTTCTATCACTCCTGGTACCTACACCTAAAGGTGGGATGCTGCTACCCCATTTACTACTGCAACCAATGAGACACAGCTACTTTATCCCATCTCTTCTGGTCAAGACATTGCTAGCTGCCATCAAAAACAATCATAATTCATACTTTTAGACTGAAAGAAGATAGGTAGAAAAATAAAACAATAAAAACAGACAATAGCAAGTGTTGGTGAAGATGTGGAGAAACTGGAACCCTCATACTGCATGTGTGAATGTACAATGGTGCAGTCACCTCAGGAAACATTTTCATAATTTTTTCAAATGGTTAAATACACGTCCCAGCAATTCTACTCCTAAGTATATATCCAAAAGAAATGAAAGAGTACATATACACAAAAATGTACCTTAATAATAAGTGTTCATAGGAGTGGTATCTAAAATAGCCAACAAAAGGGAAATGATAAACAATCTAAACATTCGTCACCCAATGAGTGGATAGGGAAAATATGGAATTGGGTATTCTTTGCAGATACAGGATAAGGTTTGAAGTACTATACAAACGCCAACATGGATGAACCTTGAAAACATTACACCACATGTGGTAAGACATTACCAAAGGTCACAGGTAATAGGATTCTGTTTATGTGAAATGCCCAGAGCAGGCAACTCCAAGAGACAGGAGGCAAATTACCAATGGTCAAAGCTGAGTTAGGAGAGAGGGTAGGATGGTAGGTGACAGCTAATGTGAATCATGTTTCTCTCCGGGGTGATGAAAATATCCCAGACTTCGTGGTAATGGTGTACAACTCTGAATCTAATCAAATCATGAAATTTTATGGTTTGTGAATTATGTGCCAAAAAGCTATCATAAGAATAAAACTAAAGCTCTGAGGACAGCTACAGATATGGGAGGTGGCGGGAAGGAATGAAGTCAGTGTCTGGGGTCTGCTGCACCCTTTGGGGTTGAATGGGCAGTGTGGCCTGAGTGCAAGTGATAGCATAGAACCCAGTCCATGTGGGTCTCTGCTCCCCACCCCACCCTCTGCTCTTGCACTCTGAAGTGGTTATTCGGGTAAAATTAGAGCACAAAAGTAAGTAGGAGTAGGAAGACTGCAGTTCTAGAGCCTAAAACCTCTGAAAGATGAGATTTAGACCCTGTTCCCCCATGTACCAGCTTGTGACCTTGGACCAATGACTTGATCTCTCTGGGCTTCAGTTTCTTTATTTATAAAATGGGTATAAAGCTAGTACCTCCTCTCTCATGATGTGATGGGATACATTAATGCACATAAAGCATGTACACTGGTGTCCAATGAAGACAAAGTGCCACCCTTGTTGTTGCTATGGTTAATAAAGTGGCCCTTATTTTTAAGCAGTCAGACAGGCACGTGGTTGTCTCAGAGGCTCATATGGACCTTCCTAAGGGGAGCACCTGGGGACAGCTCTGGCACTTCTGCTCTTCCCTAACCCTAACCTTAACCCTATAACCTGCCAGCAGGACCCTCAGAAGCACAGAAATAAAGATGGAGGATAGGGAAGGCCCATGGATTTCCCAGAAAAGGAGTGCAAAAGGCCGGGCTGAGCACAAAGCCTGAGACCTTCACGTGCATCAGGCCAAGACTGATAAGATGCTGATCATCTACATGTTTGTGGTAAACACTGCTTTCACATTTTGTAGGGCACTGTTTCACAGGTTGGATAGAGTGCCCCTTACAGATCTTAATACCCTTAAATTCCCAGCAGGATTTCCATCTCACCACAACCACAGACATTACTATTGTGTTCCTAGTCCTCCCAGTGGTACCATATTTTCAACCCTTGTTCTTCTAATAAAGATCAAAGCAACTGCTATAAAAGGAAAGAAATGAGATTTATAAAATATTTCTTTAAGAGGATCAGTTAATTGCTTAGAGATTTTATTTTATTTTATTTTTTTGCGGTACTGGGGATCGAACTCAGGACCCTGCGCTTGCTAGGCAAGCACTTATTCCACTGAGCTATATCCCCAGCCCTTGCTTAGAGATTGTAAAGGATCAATGCTGAGTTAGTATAGTAAATAAGAACTATAGTATAGTCACAAGGAGTTATAGTTTTTCATATATTTTAAGGTTATAGGTTAAACCAGTACGTTCACACAATAAACTCACAACAAATGATCCATTGGATACTAGAAAATATACCTTTAGAATAACAAAAAATAGTCCGTCATTTAAAAGACTAGGTAAAATTTTATGTGTTATTAAAATGAGCTTTTCCTAGAAAGGCAGCAATTTTAAAGTGAAAGTTAATGAAAAATAAAACTGAATTTACAAATAAAATGATACCAAAGTCACTTCCACAGTAAGTGCCACAAGAGTAAACCATGAAAAGCTGCAGACAAACAAGAACTCAGAAATATCCTTTCAAATTTGAAGTAAAATATTAAGAACAACGTGTTCAGGAAGAAAACTCCTATACAGCACCATTATTGCTTTCATTTGCCAGAAGAATGAAGGTCATTGCCAATATGTGAAGGTCACTGATAACCCATGGCCAGGCCAGACACACATCTCTAAATTTTAACAGAAAATATGCACTCATTATCCCTATAAAATGAATTAGATATTATTTTCAAATTAAGGATACAGCAAGTGAAATTTCTTTTCAATTATATCAAACAATACATCAAACAGATACAACTTCCAATATAGGGCCTATTAAAATTAGTTGACTTCAAACTTTTTATCATTATGAAAATAAACTGTGCTTGGGAGAAAAATCATTTTTGAACTGTCATATGCTGTAGAAGATTTAATGAATTCCACAGAAGCTTTCAGCTCTCTGTATAAAAAAGATAAAAAGCTCTAATTTTAGGCAAATTTCATTTTGAAGATGTGTATATTTAAAATGCCATCAACAAGGACAGTATAGAAATTCAAGTGCTCATGAAATCTGTAATTCAAAACCTGACCTCTTATCTACAGTGGCTGAAGTATTTTTAAAGTTTTTGTATATGACAAAAAAAAAAAGCAGACAATAAAGACTCAATTGTTCTTAGCAAGGTGTTTAAGAACAATTTGAAGAAAAATCTGATAATGCTAACAAAAAGAAGCAAAAAAAAAAAGAAGAGAAGATAAAAGGAAGAACTAACAGTGAAAGTCTAAACAACAAATCCAAACAAATGTAGTAGAATCCCTCCCAAGTGAGGCGTGTCCAATTCAAAGATTTTTCCACTTCGTACACAGAGAAGCTGGGGGATTCACTACCCAGACGTGAGGAGATAGACCAGGTGGGAATCCCCTCTTCTCCCGCATCAAGAAATTGGAGCCTCTGCAGCCAGCCTGTGTGGGCGCTCCGGCCTCCTTCATTAGGGATTCTTTAGTCCTAGTCCCACCTTGGTCAAGGTCAGTCTTCAAGGTCAGATCCAGAATGCTTTTTCTGCCCCCAAAACTGTTATGCAAGTTTGTTAAAAATCAAAGAGGGTAAAGGGAATGGCAGGGTGAGGGAAAGCAGCAGCCGTGTAGGAAACAGGATCACCAGCACAATGTCAAACAAGTACCTTTACTTTTGCTCACCAGCATCTATGACTGTAGCAACAGGAATTAACTGGGTACTCCATTTACTCGCAGCTTCCAATTTCATATTTGGCAGAAAACCATGAGGTGACCTCTGAAACATCCCAAATGTGGTGCATCATGCAATATTCAGTACTTTGGATTGCCTACGAATTTTTTCACAGAATATTGTCACTATAGCATATAGATCTTTAACAAAACTTGGATTTAGATTTAAGAGGGGATTAGATTTTATGAATAATTTTTAATTCAATTTCTCAAAAACTTAAGGAGAAAGATCTTTTCAGCCATTTTACAGATGGCTACAAAGATAAAACACCAGGTTAAATTATAAATTCATTAATGAACACATCAAGGTTAAACAAGTATTTACTTATGTTGGTGTACATTTTCCCATTTTTTAATGTTTACTCTAGAAATGAAGACCCTGTTGAGTATTCTCATTGCCAGTGTGGAACAGCCTAGGAGGGAAAATTGTTTACTAAATAATTTCAAAACATAAACAACATGCTTTCTGTATCTAAATCTTAAACAAAAGCCGCAGTTTCAACTGTTAAACTCCTAAGAAATCATGCCAGGACATGATTTAAGACCATAAGCTGTGCTCCACTGACTTCCGTGTAAGCTTACAGGGCTGAACTGCACCAAGACTCCTTTCAAGTCTTAAAATGCAGGGAATTGGGAGTCAACAGTGACACTCACAGAGACAAGACAAAGATGGAATGGGGAAAAAAAAAGACACTGGGACCTACCACATCATTGTATGTAAGGAAATTAGCTATCAAAAGTTGAGGTCAAAAGACACCCCCTGCCATTTGGACAGGCTGGAAGAAACTTTCACTTCGAAAGCTATTACACAGGTGTTCAATTGACTTTATGGGAAATGAAAGTCTGTTGAATTTTTCAACTCCAGAAATAGAAAAATAAAATCTGTTAACACAAAGGCAACAAACAATCATGTCTTGATCCAACATCTGGCACATTCCTCTCCAGCTTTTGTGGGAGCATGTTTGCTTCCCAAAATGCACTTGTACATCTACTAAATGGCACATATTGATTCTAATCAAGCCTCTGATCACAGAAAATCTTTCTATTCTTCCCAAAGTCATGGTCCTAAACCACATCAGTATCAGTTTAGCATTGAGGAGGCCAAAGCCACAAACAAGCAGACTCCAAGATGACCCTGTGGTGGTGCCCAGAAGTTGCCTTTTTAGTGAGATCCTTTCAACATTTTCTTTACTCTTAAGTTTCCTCTTGGAAAAGTAAAATGAAGTCTTGAAAGAAGGAAGAAAGGCAGACTATCAGTTGCTTTCAATTTTGCTTATTGAAATTTTGCAAATCCTAAAACCCTCTGCAGTGCCTCAGCAGTTCAGCTTTCCAAACCTCTCTGTACCTCTTCCCCTGCATCCAGCCTATTACAACCACTTTTCTAAAAAACTGGAAAAGAGTTTTGTTTCAAACCTCTTTAAATCCCTAGCTTAAAAGTTTGTAAATGAAATCATAGGGAGGAGTATACATACTTCTGACTAAAGACACATCAGGGAGCCTAGAGCACATGGTTAGAATTGTAAGGGAACAGAGTTCAAAAACCACCAGTTGAAGCCTATTTCTATCCACCCTATTTCTGTGAGGTCCCTTTTACAAATTACTTATACTTTGTTTAACCCTGGAATAAGGACATAAGTCTAAATTTGAACTATAAAAATGAGCCTTTCAACAAATGCTAAATAAATGCTTCTGTCCAGATGGGTGGAAGTGTGTACCAGAACACACTAAGAGTATTTTATCATGGCATCACAGACACAGTCCCACAGTCCCTGAGAGAAGGGGAACTGTGAAAGAAAGGTCCGAGTCCCCACTCAGTGGGCCCCTGAAACTGGAACTAGAACCAGAACCAGAACCGGAAATGTGGGCCCTGGACCACCTGCAGCTGACAGGAACTTTCAGCGCCTCTGGGGATTTCTGCTGTGTTTTTCAAGAAATAAAATCATCCTCTGCCTTTGCTTATAGGAACAATAGCAAATGAGCCACTTACTTTGTATTTTTGACTAAAAGCAAAGCAAAGTACTAGGAAAATATTACTTGAGTTTACAAAGAAACATCTAGAATAATTTAAAACTGCTACATAATGGCTGGACTCATCAAGGATGCTGTCTGAAGGTGAGCAAGCATACCTGTGGGAATCACCACAGGATGCTGTTCGAAAACCGGAACGCACACCTGGATTGAGCACTTCAAAAATGGTGGCGGGAATGCATTAGCCTGTGTGGCTTCCAAATACTCTGTCCAGGAAAAATTTTCTGAATCAGGATATCCTGGAAAAAAAAACATTGCTCATAGATTCCCATAGACTACAAAACATTTGCTAACACTATTATCTAAGTCTATCACTATTTATCATGCTCTATGCTGATTACTGGCCAGTTTTCCTTAGCTGTGACAAAACACTTGACATCTGCAATTTAAAGAAGGAAAGGTTTATTTTGGCTCACAGTTTCCAGGGTTTCAGTCCAGGTTGGATGGCCCCAAGGCAGAAACCTCACGGTGGAAAAACGTGTCAACCTCAAAGCATGAGCACTGATCATCTATCCAATATTCCATATTAGTAGGTTTTTACTCTCAGTGTTAAATCTGTGTAACATTAACCTCAAACCATGAACACTGCTCATCTTTCCAATTCCTCCAATATTCTATATCTAGTAGGTTTTTAGTCTCATTATTAAATCTGCATATTATTAATTGAAACCATGAACACTGACCATCTTCCCAATTCCTCTGATATTTTACATGTAGTAGGGTTTTAGTGTCATCATTAAACCTGTGTAACTAAAATTAACCAAAATTGCTATTTATCACTGTAATTTGTGTTAGAGCACTTGCCTAGCAAGCACAAGGTCCTGTGTTTGATTCCCCAAAACTGCACAAAAAAGGTAAAAAACACTCTTACTTTAATTTTCTAATTGGTTTTCACCGGATCTCAACTGTGTTATCCTCTTACCCTTCCAAGGAAGAACTGGTTGTATTCATCAGCTGTGATCTTTTGCCTTTTCTATTTTTTTTTCTGTTTTAGTCTTATTACTTCCTTCTTCCTCCTTCTTTGAGATTTACTATATGCTTGTTTTCTCAGAGGAAATTAGAAATATAACTTATTTCCGTTTTTAAAAAATAATGCAAGCATTTAAGACCATGAACCTGTTGTTGTTACTGAATACAACATTAAGACAGCTGAACACATCTATGCACAATATAATGTATTTTTCTCGCTTTTACTTTATAAAACTATAATTATAATCTGTCTACATTGTCTTGACATAATGGATCATCACGTTTCATTTAGGAGGTATTCCAAGTGGCCAGTTTTGGTAGTTATTAAAAATATTAATAATACTGACTTCACCACACTGTCATTTCAGAGCATCATATAGTGTGAACAGCTCCCGTTTCAGGACATGAAGCCTTCTTTTTGGTGAACCACAGAATCAGTGGAAGAATTTTAGTGCATGTACATGTGCATGTGCATGTTGGAAGGCTTAGTATTAATGAATATGATCTAGCTGTATTATTCAAAAAGTCTATTTTTCATCTCAGCAGAAAGCTAAAAGTAGTATGCAAAAGTCTATGCTGGATTTTCCCAGCATTTTTGATATTTTCCTTTACTTTTAAACTTTTTACTAAACTAAAATATATTTATGGAAAAACTGTATACATGAAGTAGATAGCCTGAAAATTCTTCCCCAAACTGGAATACCCGTGTGAGCAGATGAGTATCAAGCCAGACCATCACTGGAGCCATATCCGCTCATTCTCTTCCCCATCCTGCCCCCTCTATTCCCTGAACCCTTTTTTCTAGAGGATCCTGCCCAGGCTTCTAGACTGGCAACCGACTTAGCTGCTTCTGTTTCTCCCTTTATGTAAATGGTTCCGCAGCAATGCTTATTAGTGGGGAATGTCTTTTGCTGAGCCTTCTTGCTGTTGAATGCAGAGTGCTCATTTTCAGGGCTGTGTAACATTCCATCACATGAGCGTTTCATGATTTATTAACTAGTCTGCATATGATGGCCCTTTGGGTAGTTCTCTTCCAGTGGTCATGTGAACAGGGCCACTCTGAACATTCTAGTGCATTCTTTGAGAGACCAGAATTGTACATTTCTATTGGACTGCATCCAGGAGGAAAATGGCTGGATCATGGATGTTTCGCTTCATAACTTTTTACTTCTTAATTATTTCCTTTTGCATATGTCTATTTTAAACATCTTTTAAGTGGACTTCTGCATAAGATACATTTACTTTTCTAATTTATTTTAGATTCTGTAAACATGTATTAAACTAGATTTAAAGAACAGTTGAGGTTTCCCTTGCATTCTGTCCTTTTCTGTCTGAGCTACACTACATAGCTTATGTTTTAGTAGTTATTTCTGCAACTGCATTATTTTTTCTTACTCCTCTGTTTATGAACCACCCAAATCCTCTCTGTATTTTCAGTCTCCAACTTTCTCTCAGCTCATAAAGCACATGCACCCCAACCCCTGCAGCACTGGGTTCCTTGTCCAAGTGCCTGGTCACAAGATTCAGCAGAGGGAGGTCCAGAAACTAGAGTGCAGAGAGTTGAAGAATGGAAGTGTGGTGCGCGAGAGAGGCATCCATGAGTCTGCCCAGCCTTGTCAAGGGAACTGGCATATTGCCGGGAAAGGCCTCTCGCCCCCTTTTTAGGGGTGGGTTGCTCAGCTTTTGGAAGCTGGAAGTAGGGGTGTGAAGGAAAAGGCTGGGACTAGGGCCCTCACACAGCAGCACCACAGGGGAACCTTTGCAAAAGCCCAAGTTCCTACTTGTAAAAAGTAAAACATGTGGACCATAGTCTTGGGACAAACGTATCCTTTAGTCTCTTATCTTAACCTCTCAGAGAAAGTCAACCTCTAACACTACAGCAACACTAAGCACAGGATTTGCATGAAGACATTTATTCTTCCCCTGGACACAGACCTGTGATGTACCCAGGTTCACAGGGGAGGCTCAGAGAGCTTGAGCGCCTGCCCGGTGTTCTGCAGATAGGAAGTGGAAGAAAGGGGATTGGAACAGTGACATCTCTCTATCACCCATAATGCCTTTGGTACTGAAGGTCCAGGATCAAGGCAGCCCATCTTTCTCGCCTCTGGATTGATGGCTTGAGCTCCTCCCGGAAGAAAGGAGGTGGTGTGGTGAGATGAAAGAGCAGGGACACGGACCACTGGGTTGCAGAATAGGCTGTCCTGTTGAAACCCACCTGTGCGGGTCCTGCCTCATTCCATACTACCTCAGGTGTCACACCAGCTGGGCTCTGGGCAAGAGGGGCTTTTCTAAAGCAGGAGGCTGCTTGAAATGGGGTGACACAAAATCACCTCTTTTAAGATGCAGTATAGGGTGGTCTCCAGGGCAGTGATGGAGAAAGCTCTGTGTGCAGAAACCAGGGTTAGTGGTGGTCACATCCATCAAGAACATGAGGTGGAAAAAGTCTTGTGGAGGCCACCAGTATGAACGGAACCCAAAAACAGGAAAACTGGGGGTTCCAGGAGCCTGACCGTGAGTTAAGAGCATACCAAATCAACATCACTCCAGTGCCTTCTAGTAGCATGCGGGAAAGAGACAAGTCCTTAGAAGGACCACAGGCCCCTACAGCTTGGCCTCCTAACCACTCTGACTGCACCTCCAGGCCACCGGGGTCCTGCTGTAAGGGAGCACAGCACACTCCTTCCTTTTCATGTGCTACACCTGCTGCTCACTACCTGCACCTGGACACTTCTCCCGGGACCCTCCATAGTCACCAGCGCAACAGCTCCTTTAAGTCAGTGCTCAAATGTCACGTTTCCAGCGTGCCCTTCCCTGCAGGCTCTGCCGACCGTGAAATTCCCTCCTCCTAAGTGCGCTCCCTTCCTAGCTCTGCTGTCACCTAACCTTCTCCACAGCTCTTATCTGCATCCAGCACGCTGTGCGCTTTACATTTCTTGTTTCCCTTGTTCCATTAGAGCATAAGCTGCCTTATCTTAGGCACTGCCTGTTTACTGCAGTTTCCTCCTGGCGTATTGGTGGGACTCGCTGAATATTTGTTGAATGAAGGACATGTATTTTCCAGAGAACTTTGCATTTCATACCATAGTGCCCAGAAAGGGAAGAGCAAGCCAAAAGGACACTTGTCCGCCTCACAATTCCGAGTGTAGCCGGCATGAAGGTGTTTGTGTGCTGGTACCGGGGAGGTGAGAGGCACCACGGGAACGGGATGACGTCACTGTACCGACACTGGCCGGAGCACCGCAGCCTGGATGGTGCCGAAGGAGACAGCTGACTGGTGATGTCTGTACTAGGCACATGTCAGACTCTTGAGCCATTTGTTCCATGTAAGAAAGGACCACGTGTGTCTGCGGTCGGCTGTGACTATAGGGCATCCCGTTATTCTTCTCCAGGAACCTAAGTACAAATATAATTTGTTCCCTAGAACATTCTGTCTTAAAAAACTAGGATAATGAATACATAGTGCAAGTCCTTAAGTCCTTGACCTCCTGGCCTCGGTGACCTACCCTATGGAGAAGAATGACAGCCAGCAATACCCCAGTGACCAACTCAGGAACCAAAGCTCAGAGATGTACTAGGGTATGCAATGTTAGAGCAATGAACAACAGTGCCAGTGCACAAACAAAGGCGTCTGTTAAGAGTCCTCCTGAGGAACAAGTTCAACCAGAACGGCCAGAATACTGATCATTAACATACATGCCTCATGGCCTTAACAAGACACTTCCCCTAACTCTGCATTTCACAGACGAGGAAAATGCAATCTGGCATTTTAAGAGACCTAAGACAAGAAAATTAAAACTGAAGCCAAGACTTGAACCCTGGTCTTCTAATGTGCAACTTACAGAAGGCTTCTAAAGAGTTGAGGATCAGTGCTGTGGGGTCGGCAAGGAACAAGGACCATGTGTCCAGAACTGGCCAAGTTCTGGCTCATAGGGTGTTCACAGGGCAGGGAGCAGCTCCTCTCAGTGACCAGGCCTCCCAGTGGTGGCATCTGCGGGAAGTGTCCGCTGACAGAAAGCTGCCATTGCCTTCCTGTGTTGGCCTCTGTACAGACAGGAAGGCTGTCTCTGAGGGTGACCATAGCATCAAGTGGTCACTCACTGTCTGGGGTGCAATAGCTCTAGACTGTTTAGTATAGGACTATAGAATAATAAGGCAGAACCTGGAGAGAAACTTCACACCTTTCTCCTTCTGTAAAATCTTCCCAAGCTCAAGCAGGAAATTCCAGAGGCAGCCCTTCCCTCAGGAATGCGGCCTTGTGCTATCTCACTACATCCTGTGCATCCTCACTGATGAGGGACAAACTTCAAGTAGTTCTCTCATGGGAATCTCGTCCCTTAGAGGGGTGATACTGGGCACCATCACTGATAAAGCTAACAAATTGGGGTTATAGACAGACTTCCCAGCATCCTAACACCCTGAGATGCACAGGATGTGTGTTCTTTCAAGGCTGAGATAGAGTTCGCTGCCGGGGTGACTGACTGCCCTTGTTTTACTTCTGTATCTCTCCTCCGCTGACATCACAAATTGTATTAAAGGGGACCTCACCTTGGCTTGGGGCCCAGCCTGGTTTTGAGTATTTCTAGTGGTTGGGATGGTGCACCATTAAAGTCCTCCTGAAAAATTCCTCCTGGTCTCTCCACTTTCTTGGAAAGTTCACAACAATATGAGATGTGAAGTCATTGGATGTCTCATCATTCTTCAGCCTCCATCAGGGCCACCATATTTTGTTTTCAAAACACATATTAAAGTGGACTTGCCTGCCTGGAACCTTAGATGCCAGAAGTCCTAGACTCATATTCAGCTCATCATAGTTACAGGTGAAATCTCCTTCTGGCAGGAGAACTCAAGAGAACACTAACATTTATAACAGACTGCCAGATGTATCCCCAGATGATCGACTGCACAGGGAGGAGTCTGATCTACATCCTTCTCCAACTCTCCTCTCTCTCTTTTTATCTCCCAACATCTGTCATACAATAAAAATCACAGTTGTCTTGCCACATTGGATTCCACTCAGTGACATTCTAAGACTGACTTAACTATCCTCATATGTCCTATCTTTACTGTTCTTCATCATGTGCTCTGCTCCCAGGTAACACCTACCTCAATAGCTATTCGATTATTTAATTAATAAATTGTATTTTTCTCTGAACTCTTACCTTCTTTTTGCCAGTGGAATCTACAGGAACTAGCACGTGATCATCTAAAATGTAGTGATTTTTTGAGTGGCTAAATAAATACTAATGGTTAATGTTGTAACTAAATAAAAGATTAATTTTTACTAAAAATACTCACTGTTGTAATTGAAGCTTTTTAAGGAAACTATGAAGTAACACTGAGTAGTCACTGGCTATCAAAACATTACTATTTCTATGTCTGTTGAGCATTTCAAATAGTTGGCCCCAACCTTTTGGCACCAAGGGCAAGTTTCACAGAAGACAATTTCTCCACAGACAGCAGAGGGTGAGGGGGGGCTGGGGATGGTTTTGAGATGGTTCACAGGAGACCACAACCTAGACCCCGCCCCTGTGCAGCCCATGGTGGGGACCGGACTGAATATGTGGACCACTTTGGGTAGTGTTGTCATTTTACCAGTATTAAGTTTTTCAATCTGTGAATATGCAATGTCATTCATTTATCTTTGCTGCCATCTTTAATGTGTTTTAGCAGTGTTCTATGGTCTTCACTGTACAAGTCTTTGTTAATTTCTAAATATGTTATTCTTTATAAAACTTTCACAAAAAGAGATGTTTTCTTTTCCTTTTCAGATTGCTCATTGTACAGAAATGCCACTGACTTGGTATGGTGGCTTTCTCTCCTGTTACTTTTCTGCATTGGTTTTTGAGTTCTAACAAGCTTTTCTGGTGAGGGAAGGAAGAATCTTTAGGTTTCTTTCTGTATATGATCATATCATCTACTAACAGGTATCGTTTTCTACCTCCCTCTCTAACTGGTCAATTATTTCTCCTTCTTGCCTTGCTAGTAGGGCTAGAGCTTTCAGTACTGTGTTGTGTGAAAGTGGGCACCTGTGCCTTGTCCCTGATCTTTGAGGACAAGCTTCCACTTTTTCATCACTGAGCATGATATTTGCCACTTATCATGCTAGGGTAATTTCCTTTTGTTCCTAATTTGTTGACTATTTTTTATCATAACAATAGGTTGAATCTTATCAAATCCATTTTCTGCATCAGTGCAGATGACTCTGGGGCTTTTCTTGATTTTCTTAATGAGGCACATGACACTGATCTGTTTTCATACACTGAACTACTCTTACATTCCAAGAAGAAATCCCACGTGGCCATGAGGTCCAGTCCTTTTGATTGTTGTTGAATTAGGTTTTCTAATATGCTGTTCCTAGGGATTATTGGTCTGCAATTTTTTGTTGTGTATCTGGCTTTGGTATCCCAGTAATGCTAGCCTCAAAAACTAAATTAGGATTTGTTCCTTCCTCTACAGGACTTTGGAAAAAAGTTTGAGAAGGGTGATGTGAGTTCTTGAAATGTACGTTAGAATTTACCAGCACAACTGTAAGTCCAAGGCTATTCTTCATTGGGATTTTTTTATTGCTGATTCAGAATGTCTGTGAGTTATTTTATGTAAAATATTTTTATAAAAGTAGTATGATTTATTGTATATTTTTATTGTACCAGGAACTGTGGATAAAATTTGAGTAAAACGTAGTCCTTGCTAACAGTGCTCAAGTTGGGTTATACAGTGAGAGATCTCAGCTTGTTCCTTGCCTTTTCCATTCTCATGTCTTAATTTTCTAATATTATTGTTAGAAGGAACAAACTTGAAGGGTGATATGAAAGTATTTATCAGCTGCTTGAAACCTGTCCTCATACCCATGATTCAGTAGCTTTGCTTATCATAACCACAAAGAAATACCAAGCACAGAGTTTATTTGACAGCTTGGCTTCTCCACTGTTATTCATAAGAACTACAAAATATTAATACCCAATGCTAAGAAAAAGCCCGACGAAACTGTACTTCCCTCGTCATGTGGATAATTAATGCAGCCACAAGTGCCAGGTTCTCAGACCATGTACAGAAAAGGGGGCTGGGGATATAGCTCAGTGGAATAAGCGCCTGCCTAGCAAGCGCAGGGTCCGGAGTTCGATCCCCAGTACCGCAAAAAAAAAGAAAAGAAAAGAAAAGGGCATATATTCAAGTCACATTTCCAGGGTAAAAAGAAGTTACAGAAGCAATAAGACCAGTAACATCTGAGTTAATTTTAATTACCTACAGGCAGCCAAATAAAGAGTGATTGGAAAAAAAGAGCAGAATGATAACAGTAAACTCTACATAGTGGGGGAATTATTTTTCCAATTTTTAGAAGCTGTTATTAGCCCAGGTTTGCAGCACATAATGATTACACACACCCACTCATCGTGGGAGTTGCATATGCACAGTGGGATTTGTGTTTTTAATTTACTCGTTATAATGTTACATAGTTCACAGATTTCCTCATCTTATATGAGAATATTCTCACCTTCTACTCTAAAGAGATTTAAATCACTGAACCAGCGATGATGGATGAGGGTTCAGTAGTGAAGTGAACTGGTTCACCAAGGGCAACTTCAGCTGACTGAGTCCTGTACCGAGAGGGCGCCCCTGCCCTTCTGTGATGCCTCCATAAAGAGTGCGGGGAATCTGCTTTTCCTAAGATGCCTTAGGAATGTGGTGATACAACTTTCAACCAAGGTAAAGGGCAAGGAGACAGGTAACAGGCTGTGGCAGCAGGTGTCACCTGCCGATGGAGCTTCAGTAGAGCTGGCTCCTAGGGCCACGTAGTCGCTGCCGGCCTCCCTGAGACGCCAGGCATGGTAACTCTCAAGGACACTCTAGATTGTGCCAAGGTGCTCCAGAATAGCGTCCCACAGACAGCAACAAGATAGGCAAGCTTAAATAGCCCCCACTTTCTGCGGCTTTTCACAACCACATTAATGAGCATTCACTGTGGAAGAAGGTGGTATTTACAAGAAAAGAGGCTTACAAGGTCAGGAACCAAATGTATTCCCCTGGCCTGTGAATTCACAGAGACCTCTAGAATACAAGAAGCCCTGAAGAAAGAACTTGAGCATGTCTTACACATCTGCCTGGTGGCTGTGTAACATTGTGCATAAAATAAATATTACTGAATCATGTGCTTTCAAATGGTTGATTATGGGCTGGGGATGTAGCTCAGTGGAATAAGCGCCTGCCTAGCAAGCGCAGGGTCCTGAGTTCAATCCCCAGTACCGCCAAAAAAAAAAAAAAGTCAAATGGTTGATTGTACCCTATGAAATTTTCACCTCAATGTTCAGAAAGAATAAAATATTCAGTAATAAATGTATTAAAGTGAAAGACTTATAGACTGAAAACTACAATTATCATTGAAAAAATTAAAGAAAGCTAAACAGATGGAAAGAGATCTCACATTCACAAGATTAAAAAAAAATACTGTAAAAATGGTAATACTCCCCCAAATGATCTACAGCTTCAGTGCAATCTCTATCAAAATCCCAGCTGGTTTTTTTTAACAGAGCTTGACATGCTTTTTAATGCTGAGACTCAAAAGAGCCAAGACAATCTTGAAGGGGAACAGTTATAGAAAACTCAGTTTCCAATTTTGAAATTTACTACAAAGGCAGAGTAATCAGGACAGGATGTGAGTGGTGTGGAAGCAGATATATAGACTCACAGAACAGAATTAAAAGTATACAAATAAACCAATACTACTATCGGCTGATTTTCAATAAAGGAACCAGGAACAATCTTTGATAACCTCAGGCCTTCCTTAGAACTTAGTACACACCCTGGACAACCTCAGTGAACACAGGTGGGGGAGACCTCACACCACTTGTGCCCAGCATTGTAAGTGCGCCCAGTGACCAGCTGTGTAAGAGGTGGGGAGTGGCAGCACTGGAGAACGAGAGGCGGGAGGAGGTGAAGGCCTGGAAGTAGGGTGCAGACCTGGTCCTCTAGCTGGGCAGGGATAGCCTCCAAAGAGTCATAGGCAGCCTGCAGGCAGACACTGGTGGCCTATGAGGAGATTCCAGAGGCCTTGACAGGAAGCTCAGCAGTCTGTGAGTGAAGGGGGCTTCCCCGCAGGCTACATGAAAATCCTGAGGATCTGGACTGGCCCCCAGGCACACGGTGATGAGGCAGAGCCTGCAGTGTTGGGGGGAGGCAGCCCTGTGGACTTTACTGGGCCCCCAGGTGCACAGTGTTGGGGTGGATCAAGGCAGTATGTGGGGGTGACCTCACAGACTTGATCAGGCCCCCGGACATGCCACATCAAGATGGAGCATGGCAATAATTGGGGGCAACCCCACGGACCCGAATGGACCCCTGAGGGCCTCGAGGGCTTGTAAGTGGGGTGTTGATCATAGTGTGCCTGGGCCCCTATCTATGTATTATCATTGAGGTTGGGTGCTCTTCCACCTAGTGCCATAGTAATTTGTGTGCACCCGTTTGTTGTAGCATAATTTGAAGCAGCTATGTGTCTTCCCAACATGAGAGCCCAAGGGAATGAATAAAACCAAAAAGTACAGTTATTGTCAAAGGGAAGAGAACTTATTGGGTGGGAGAACAATGGAGATGAGAGAGGAGAAAATAGTTTGATTAATCGTACGTGCCTTTATTTGTATAACCGAGTCATAAATGTGAAGATAAAATTATGTAATACAGCAACTATTGTTAATGCCCTGCTATCTTCTCTATAATTTTGTATTTCCTTTATTGCTTTTGTGTTATTCTGGTTTATGTTTGTTTGGCTGTTGATATGTTTCCATTCTTTTGTCTTTAAAATTAAAAAAAATTAAAAACCAAACCGCTATTCATTTTGGACGGTAGGTACCTTACTCTACATTTCCTCCTATATATTATGTATTGAAAGAAAACAACTTTCCTTTGAATGCTTGTTTGTAAAATGCTGATTACTGGAATTACAGCCATAATGTCTAATTTCTTTATGGTTATGGGGGTCACACCCAGAGTCTCAGGCATGTAAGGCAACACCCTGCCACTGAGCTAAACCTTCATCCCCAATTTATTTTTAAATTTCTCAACAAAGAGACTTGCTTGAGAAGATCTCTAAATATATCTTAGTATTTTTTACATGAAAAGAAAATAACTAGAAAAAGTCATGATTTAAATGTTTAGTTAGGCTATTGAGTTGGTTTGTTGAAAGAGATCAGGCAAATCTAGGTATTTGTAAAGTTAATTCTCACTTCACTGGTTTATATATCATACGTTTTACTCTAAATGTAAGTATATTTAATATTCCTATGGTTCACTTAATTAATTAAATTATAAGATTAATATACCTGAAAATAGCTACTTTGGAATGTAATTTCTCAGCCATGGGATTCACTGAATGGGACAAGAATTTTTAGCAACTTTTTTTAATGGTCGAGGAACACACCTGGATAACAACAGTCCACTGTCATTATGAAGAAGAACGTACCAAGTTCAGACACATCACAAGTGACAGAACCAAGAACATCATTGCTATCATATACCTTTTGTGTTAGTTACTTTTTTCCCATTGCTGAGACAAAATACCTGATGCCCGAAATTAAGAAAGGAAAAATTTATTTATCTCACTGTTTATGGAAGTTTCAGTCCGTAATCAGCAGGCTTCAAATCAGGGTGACACATGGCACAGGGGCAACAGTTCATGGTGGTGGAAGAAGCAAAAGCAAAAAAAGGAAGGGAAAAGCAAGCCTCTTTTCCTCCCTTATATTGTAAGCAGACTACCTACCCCGGGGCAGTATAACACCATCTGTGCCTTCCTCTTGCACAAGCTTAGGATGTTTACAAAGTGAGGACCCTGGCCCCAGCTGAGTCACTTAGGTAAACCTCTAAACTTCTCAGTGAATTAATTAACTATTACAACCTGGCAGATACACAGCTGCCCCAGGGCATGTCCTGTATACCCTAGGCTGTAGACCTATTGCATTACTTAGTTCAGCTTCTAAACTTCTCAAATTGACACAATGTATCAACCATTACACTTTGTTTTGAAATGTGGCTTACATAAACAAAAACAAAAATGAGGACAGCTCCTGCCACGGAGATGACTTCCAAGAAAACCTAACGTTAGTCCTTTCTCCTGACACCAACCCACAGGCTGAATGTAAGGGCTTTGATATCTGAAAACACAGACTATCTACACCTGCAAACACAGACTCAACATTAGGTTCTGTATCACCCCAGGCCACAAAAACATCTGAGAGTCATGGCCACTCTGGACATCAAGAAACAATGGAAAAGAACACTTCATAGCTAAAGGGAATTATAAGTACAGTGTACCTTCAAGGTATGACCGGCCTGGCAGATGAACAACTTGGGTTATGACCAGCATTTTATGAACAAAGTCTTGAGTTATGACCCAAATGCTGGCGGCTTGTGCTTCCAGAAAGCATCAGATACAGATGTAACCTTAAAGAGTTCTGGAGGGAACATGACAGCATCCTTTCCTGTATGGCGTTGATTGAGAAAACCCGGACCAGTGTCTCTCTAGGGACACTGAGATCTGCCTGTGCACAGGAGGGAGACTTTGAAGGCTGTGTACAGGAGCCCGAGCCTTCAGTTGACAACCTGAGCTGCAACCAGTCCTCAGGAATGCACTGAGTTCATAAGTGAGGGGTCCGTTGTAATTTTTTCACAGTACTATATTTGTAGCTGAGCAACAAAACCTCTGTTTTACATAACTTTCTTGAAATTTTAAAATATAAAATGAGGGGGGAAAGGGTTGATTAGGGCTTATGTAGTCAGTGAAATCCAGAGCAAATATTTTAATAACTCTTCTACCAGTTCTTGCCAACAACAAGGGAAATGTTAATAAACGTTCTAGATTTTCATAGGACAGCCCAACCCTCCCCCTAGATGACTAAACTCTTCCTCCCTCTCCTTCTCAAAGAATCCAGAAAAAGTCTACTCAAGACATAGACAACAATTACTGTATGTATAGGTTCTTAGCGCATAGGAGAAAATCAGACCCTATCTCACACAAGCAGAGCCGTAGCCTCAGGCAGGGACTCATTCCTCACTCGGGGCATATTATCAGGAAAGGGTGCAATAACCACGTTTTTTGTAACCTCTTCCATGTTTCAGATTGTTACTCAGGTAATCCTTATAACTCTTTCAGTGTGAGTTTAATGCTTCATAACATACATTTTCTCTGCTCCCCACAAGTGTTGGAATAATTTGTTCCCATGCTGCCTGACTCCTTCTTTTAAAACTGTAACATGCTGACGTCCACACTTTTCAGACCAAGAAAAAGTCGATAGAGATAGATAGATAGATAGATAGATAGATAGATAGATAGGTATGGCCACAATTCAACTTCTCTTCACAAAACTGTTTCCCTTCCAAACTGGACTAAATAGGCTGAAGCGCCCTGAACTCTTCCTATGGCTTCAGCAGGGGCCTTCTGGGTAACATCTCATAGGATGGAAGAGAAGCCTCATTTAGCAATTCATGTGTGAGAGAAGGTTGTGAAAATTCAGCCATTACATTCCCATTTGTTACTGGAACAGCAAGAACAGCGACAGTACTGGAGTGAAAGTGAATGTTCACACCAGACATACAAACACACGAAAGTGAGCCGACACCAGTGTCTCACCAGTAGTCGTGACACTCATCCCAGTTGTGGAAATGCACTCACAGCCGGTCTTCCACAACATCCGTTACGGTGGCCGCGCAGACCAGGCAAGGGTTCTTCCAGCTTCCTTCAAACCAGATCTCCTTAGTCACTGGTCCATTCTAACAGCACAGAAACAGGAGGAGGCACAGAAGAAACAGGGCACCAGTGAGGACTGAGCCATGGTCCACATTCTGTGATCAGAGACCTTGAACGTTCTTCCACTTCCCTGGTCATGCCACAAATGCAAATTAAAGCAACACCAAGACTCCATTTACCTCAGAAAGAATGGGCACCATCAAGAAATCAAACAATAGCAAGAGCTGGAGAGGCTTGGGTGCGGGGTGGTGTGCTTCTATATTGCTGGTGGGAGTGTAAGCTAGTACAACCTCACGGAACTCAGCACAAAGAGTCCTCAAAAAACTAAAAACAGAAATCCCATTCCACAGAGCTGTTCCCCTTCTGGGTATCTTCTGAAAAGATTTAAGGACACCATATGCTATGTCCATGCCTCTAGCAGCACAACTCATAGCAGCTAAATCTTGGAAGTGGTCTCTATGTCTATCCACAGATGCCTGGATAAGGAAGGGGTGGCACTTATACACAGTGGCGTAATATTCTGCTATGAACAGGGATAAACTTGAGTCATTTGCATGAAAGTGGATGCATCTTGAAACAAGTCTAAGTATCACATGGTTGCTCTTATATGAGAAACCCAAACTATAGATAAATTTAAAGATCAAACTAAAAGGTACATACCAGGAAACAGGGAGACAGGCCTTTTTCAAATGGGAAGGGGACTGAGAGGTGGGGGGAGCAGGAGGGAGGTGAGAGGGGAATTCAGAGGCATTACGCACTGTGTATCCACTCTTGTATCCATGAATGTCATCATTCTGTACTGCGATCATTTACTAATAAAAAAATTAAAAACAAAGCTTTTTCAAGGTTCAGGTTCAGTAAACCACAAGGGGGAAACATTTACTCCCTGGTGTGAAGCCCACAAGTGCTGGCAAGTACCCGTGATGGCCACCTACACATGGGCCGCACTCATAACCAGGGCCAGGGCACCGCTTGCCTCTGGTTCTCCTCCTTGTGCAGGGCAGTTTTCTCTCTCTCCTCATCTCCCCTTTGCCCTCTTCAGTTCCTAGAGTAACTCAGATTAATTTTAAAACATGATGCTTCCTGAGGACAGCCAGATCAAATAATGTTCTTTGCTCCTCAAGGCCTTTTGAATGGCTGCCAAATACCACTGTTTGGAAAAGGGTAAAGATAACGCTCGTCAGCATCAAGACACCACCTAGTTGACTGCTCCGTCTGAAAGTAGTGGCTTTCTCGACATTTAAGAAACACACTCATCCATGAGGGAAATGACAGTTAAAGATGCAAGTCCTTTTTCTAGTACCCGTAGACTTCTTACTCCGATGATACTATGGGTATGATTAATGATAACTTAAGGTTTAAAATCCCCACTTTTGCACTTTATTAGCTATAATTGTTCAACCTTGGAATGTAGGGAGTATACACACACACACACAACATACACACTCTATCCAGAGACTAAAAGAAGTTTTCCCTCCTCTATTTCTTTACTATCTAGAGTCAGGGTTTACATCCAAAGTGTGCCCCAAAGCTCCAAGCCCTGTAAGCTTGACCCCAATCAGCACTGTTCACAGGTGTGGCCTGGGGAGGAGCCTGGACCATGAGGGCTCTCAGCTCATCAGTGGGTCCATCCGAGGTGAGCACCCGGCTGAGCTGGGACCCAGCGGGAGGACGTGAGCCCCTGGAGGTGGTGTTGAAAGATCTCTCCCCCTCTTCCTCCTCTTCCTCCTCTTCTTCGCCTCCTCCCCCCATCTCTCTTCTCTCTCCCCCTCTCCTTTCTCTCTCCTGCCCTACCTGCCTGACATGAGGTGAACCGCTTTCCTCTGCCTCGCCTTCCCTGACTTGAGGCCCATTGGCCGTGAACTGAAATGCCAGGTAACCCTCTCCTCCTCATGTTGTGTGTACATGTCAGGTATTTTGTCGCAGGAACAGAAAGGTGACTAATACAAACACGGGACCGTGACTTTTGTTTTCCTTTACTGCATTCTACTCTTAAAGCAGTTCCACATCTTAACCACTCCCATCCCTTGGTACAGTCCTGAGAAACCCATGACGGAATGGTCTAACAGTAATTTTAGGATCAGGACAATAAAATCTCCAGACAAGAGTGAAAGGACTGCACAATGACAGTGCTCGCAGGTGCTGGAACTGAGCCCTGGCCCCAGGTGTCTGTGCAGCCCCTGCCCTCTCCCAGTGCTGGCCTCACCATGGGCCCACATAGTGGCTGAGAAGGGATGGCACTGTGACTTGTTCTCTACTGAAGTTTCCCTGCTTGGCTGGGAACACAGGTGGCACTGGGTACACTCTTCCCAAATGCCCCAATGACTCCAGGTCTGCAAGAAGTCCTCTCACTGTCTCATGCTTAACACATCTAATCTGGGTGCCTCTGCAGCCGTCTCGGACATCGCAGGTTTCAGAATACCACCATGCAAAGGATACCTCCTTGCAAACAAAAAGGAAACACATTCATAAAAGGCGTTTTGTAGCAGCCTTCACATATAAAGCATTCAACGTTACACATCTAACTGAACGATTTAATTGTAGCATTAAAGGAAGAGAAAAGCTATGCCCACAGCAAAGTGTGACAAATGGAGTGGAAGAGTCCGAGAAAATCAAGTTTCCATAATTTCGTAAAGGATTAAAATGCAATAAAATATATACTGCATTGTAAGAAATTTAACCTGGGGGAAATTGATTTATACTGAGGAAGGAAATACTTCCAGAACTTCTGTTTCTGAATAATTTCTTAGGAGCATTTTTCAATCTGCAGGCCTTCAAGTAATCCATCCAAATAAATTCATCTTTTCTCTAACCTAGAAAACAGACAGATGACTCAAAACACCCACAAGATGAAGCCACAGGCATATTCATACATTATTCTTCAGAATTCAGCCATAAATTCCACGTCCTTAGCAGACCACAGTGATGTACACTAAAGCCTCCAAACTTTCACTGCTTTATTAATGCACTGAGTTCAAAGCTGTGGAGCGTGGTTTCCCATCGCGCGCACTGCTGCCTACACGTTTGCTCTGTGCTGAGCCCTGGAGCTGGGGTGAGTGATGGGAATCTCATCACCCGTGAAGGCTCTGCAGAATGAGCAGGGGATGAGGTCAGACCCTGCACTGTCCCACTCTGGAGGGAGCACGTCACATGCCGTGAGAGCTCCTGCTGCTACTGCTGCTGCTATCCAAGGTGCCAGGCCCGAGGGGATGACAGAAGCCCTTCCCGGCCCAAGTGCCGGAGATCGCTGAACATAGCACGTGGATGAAGGAGCCTGTTGCCTGCCACCAGCTCCCATGAAATCCTGTATCTCCCAAGGGACGTCTGGAGGTGGATTACCAACAATGAAACAACCGATTGCTGACTCCAATAGCGCCAGGCACCCCAAGCAGAGGTGTGTAAAGAAAGTGGCCCATGTGCTCTTGTTTACCACACCCGCAGTCACCTGCACAAAGCAAATTTAAAGAAAGTTTCCATCCCTCCAGCCTGGCGCAGGTTCCTCTGGCATATAACACAGGCAGAGCTGAGACTGTAATTCCCATCAAAAGAAACCTGAGAGTGGAATATTTGTATAGTTCCATCTATTCCCTGATTCCTAACTGTGCAACATTACTTACAGAGAAGGAAGTTTCCTGAGCACATATCATTGGCATAGGGGGATGTTTCACGTCACCCATTATTTACATGTTCATCCCCTACATGATTTGATAAACTTTATGGAGTGTAGATCCTCCAATAATATCTTCTTTCTGTCTGATTTACCTTAACAGAACATTTGACCTAAAAAGCCATGGACATTTTTCTTTTAAAGACACTTGTTTCTAAAGATGGGATCATTGTTCTTATTTCTTTGTGTGGATGAAATTTTCACTTTGGAAATCAATGCACACTAGGCTCTCGGTTAGTATTTTGTGAAATGTTACTTTAAAAATCTGAAACAACAGGTAGCTCCCTCTCTAGGTGCTAGGTGTACCCAGGCTTCCCCTTAGGGATGGGCAGGCAGGCTTGTCTTTTCACCCTACAGCATGAATGTCGGGAAGGCCAGCCATTGCTCCAAAAGTCACAGCAGTTCAGACAGTCATCAAAAGCCACATACTTGCAGCAGGAAAATTTACAGTTGTTCACTGAGTGGTGTATGCTCAAAGCAGACAGAAAATTCAAATTCTTTGTCAGTGCCATTAATATATAAGAATCAACTGTCCCATCCAAATGTGTTCACCAAAGAAGAAATTTAAATATATATATCTGATTATAACAGAATGGTGATAGAAGAGACTGTACCCAGAGCCTTCTGGAAAAATATATGCTTTTATCCAATCTAGGAATCTGAGATCAATTTACATATTTTAATTGGCTAGTTTATTTATTAATTCAATATCTGTCCAATATTACTTCCAGAAGTCCCATCTCCTGCTGTCTGATGTGGGCTCATATTTCAAGACAGTGTAAGCTAAAGCAAAACAATTATGGTCTTGTTTCTACTCTAACATGTGAATCCAGCAAACCTAATAGCAGAAATGATGAAACAGTCTGAGAAATCCATACTATAAACAAGTTATTCAAGTTTAATAGCAACAGTCAAGTAAAGTAAATGGATGTGACTTCTTATTCAATGCTGTTAGAAATATAGATGTCTTTTATTGATTGAATAATATGTTTAGTAAACATTACATTTCATAAGCCATTTACTTTCATCAATGGCTCTTTACCATATGTTATTTCCCTAATATACATGTATCTATATAAACACATAATTCATATGCTTGAATATTACTCATATACACTTCTCATTAGTTCAGCTAAAATATGAATAAGTGTGACTCCGTTAATAGGCAAAAGCAACGTTGTAGGATTCATAGACTGTTATCCATATTAGGGGAAAGCCATTTACAAATCAAATCAAGAATAAATGCTGGTTGATGATTTAGTAGAAAAATTCAATTTCAGAGGAGGAAAAAGTATTCATTAAGAAGCATATTTTCACCCATCACTGACTTAAAAAAATCCATAGTGCACTGGAACTTGTTCATAATAGAAAGCAATCTGATTTGCTTTTCTCTAGAAAATTCTGTCACCTTGCAGTTAGCCCAAGTGAATAACACGATCTCTTAGCTCAGCTATAGAAAGCACACAGAATACAGACGGATGGTGAAGGTCGATGCCTCCTAACCTCATTCCAGTCTAAAAACCATTTGCATGCTCTGGGAAGGACTGCTCCTAAGAAATTCCATGATACACCGTTAGCTGTTGAAGAGTCTTCTCAACGGTATGTAGAATGCTTGGTGCCCCTGATATGTGGTCTCTCAAATAACAGAACTCCTACGCGAGTGTGGAAAGGTGGTCAGCAGAGACTGGAGGGCAAGGGCATTGGGTAATGTTGGGCTAAGGGGACGAAATTGCAGTCAGACGCGAGGAATAAATGGTAAGTATTTAAGGTGGCGGATATGGAAATTAGATTGAATAGATCATTCCACACTGTGAAATACATCATATCATCACTGCCTACCATACAATTATATAAAATTATAATCTGTCAAAAAAAATGAAAGTAAAAAATTTTTTAAATAACTTAGTACATAGTTTGGAGCTCAGTAATACAGTTAAAGATAAAAGGCTGCTCTCACACGTCATTAACCCTAAGAGATAATTTGCATATTTTAACACACTTTGAAACCATTTATCTGTGAAGCTAAATGTCCTGCCGACTTCTCGGTCATCCGTTTGTCCGTTTGTCCGTTTGTCCTGTCTGCTGTCTGGATAACAACGGCTGGTTGATTTTATGCTCCGCTTGCCTTTGCTCTGTGACTTGGCTCTTCCACTTCTGCAGGGACTTCGTTATGAGGAAACTTCATTTCAGTACAGCAAAGCACACTTCCTGTGAGTGTGCACATTCAACCTATGAAACCCTGCTTACCTCTGAAACACAAAGATATTCTCTGAGCGCTTTTTAAAACTATTGAAGTTTTGTGCTTAGTATTTAAACCTATAGTTAAAACTGGAATTTTATTGTCTATGGTGTGAGGTAGGGCCTCTTCTTTCCGTATGGAAAGTAATTTCTCAAAAAGTGGTCTTTGAATCATCTGCACTTGAACTGAACTAAAAGGTGCCTCTGTGGTTCCTGCTGCCCAGGCATTTGTGGGTCTGTTTCCATCCCCTCTGTCCCACTTCACTGACCTATTTACCTGTTTCACACGGTCTTGTTTGTGGACACAGAGTCTTCCTATTTGGATGAAACCTCACTACACCAAGGTTTCTAATGCATGCATTTGTTCTTTTTTTTTTTTTAAATAAAAGTACAAAAACATATTAACAAACAGACACCAATTAGCATAAAAAATAGTACAATCACAACTGATCTATAGACAAGGTGACATGGTCTCAACAGTGGTTATTGCTTTATCCATTGATATCTTCGAAGTGTAAATATATGAACCCATATACAGACATGCAAAATTGGTCAGACAATTAATC
>PVLD010005399.1:0-43760 GCA_004027595.1 Dinomys branickii | reverse complement strand
GAAAAACACAAAAACCAAGATCCAAAGACAGAAAACAAAACAGGAAAACAAAAAAAAAAGCATGCATTTGTTCTTTCTCCATGGAATCTAAGCAATTTCATTTGCTGAGATTGTTTTCAATTTTCACATAGATTTCCAAAATATTGTATTATATTTATTAATTGATACTTCTTAATGTTTCTTTTTTATTTTAAAGATAAAAGAAAAATGCATTAACAGACACACAGACATTTACAAAATAATGCAAAAACAATACAAGCAATACATATTTTCAGGCAAGGTGATAGGAAATTAACAATGGTGGCTGTATTTCATACTGATATGTTCAAATTGGTTATGCAGATAAACAAATATAGGCATGTGAGATTGATCAAACAATTAACCATTAACTGTTCCTTTCAATAAAGTAATAGAAATCAGTAGTACAGCTCTCTTAGCTCTCCTGGGTAGACCTATATATTTTTTCTCTCTTATTTCTTTTTCTCTTTTCCCTTATCCCAATTGTTCCTTCCTTTGAGCAGCTTCTTTCCCTTTCATAATATCTATTGTACCTTTTAGATTTTATTCATTCTTTCAGGTTCTTACACTAGTTTGATGTTTCTTCATATTGCAAGTGGAATTTTCCACAAAAGATTCCTAATTTTCTCACATTTTCATTTTCTTTAATACTAGTCTTCCCACAACCTTGCTGAATTATCACTGATTTTGAGCAGAAAATTTTGAGAAGATTCACCATTATCAGTCAATTCATTCTTAAATGCAAATATACTAAAGGAAAATGATGAAAAGAATTTAAATTGATTTGATCTAGAGTTGCTTTTTAACCACTAATTGTATTACTCTCTAATACTGCTTGACATGTCACTTTCCAGATTAGAATTTATAATTTTCCCAGTTTTTAAAATCACTAAATAATGTCAAACTTAAAGAAGACTTAAAGCTGCAAGAACGACATGGTGCAGGGAGAACTGCACGTGCTTTGCTCACCGTTTCTTTATTGCTGACACTTCTCTTTTGCTTTATCACTGGTTCCCCGTCTGTCTGTGGGTACATACGGATATATCGATGAAATACAGAGACGATATAGATGTACATAGTAGATGCACCTTCTGAACCATTTGAGGGCCCTTCCTCCTAAAGACTAAGTTTTTCCCTAGAACACTGCATTTTCCAGGCTAGAACATTGCTAACATTACCGCAGCTTAATTTCCACTTCCACAAGTTTAAATCTTATACAATACTTTTAACTAATCAACCCTCACGTTCCATTTTTTCCAACAATATGCTTTACAGCAATAGAACAGCAGCTGCCCAGGGTCAGATACTGTAATTAGTGAGCAAATCTCCTTAGTCTTCCTTCAGCAGGAACATGTTCCAATACCACATCTTTGTCTTTCAGTCACTGACACTTCTTAAAAGAATACGTTCTTCCCCTCCTTTAATTTTTTCAACTAAATATTGTATTTCTCCTTCGGCAGCTGTCTCATCCTTCCTCATGATTTATATATATATATATATTCATTCCATCCAGAGGTGTGGGATGCGATCCTTCCCTCCCTGGAAAGGCCGACCACTCAGCCAGTGCTGGCCAATTTCTTCACTATATAGAAGCTGCACACTCACACATATGCACGCACATACATGCGTGCACATGGTTTTGTAAATCATAAGTTCAAGCAGATGCACACCATTCTGATTGAAGGTTTCTGCTGCTTTCCTGCCCCCGCTGACTTCTCAGACAAGGGTGACCATCTGCTCCTTGTGAGGTCCTAGGTCATCTCAGAGCCTCAGCACTGGCTCATCCACACCGCTGCAATAAACAGACCTCCGGAGAAGCCCTGAGAAGGGTGTGCAGCTTGCTTCCCCCTTCACCCCAGAAGGACAAATGCATCTGACTATGTGGATTCCATTTTTCTTTGTTTTAGTGTTGCTGTGATATCTAACTGGAATGCATTTGTTTCAACTTGCTTTCAGTTTATAATAATTTATTACACGCAGTGACATCATGCTTCCAAAAGTTAAATCTCCACCAAAAGGTGCTCACAGATGTGTCTCTGCCTCCCCAGGTCCTACTCACCCTTCTCCCTCGGCATCTCTTAGAGGTAACCTGTTTCCCTGCTTCCTGTTTATTGTTCCTGACATTTGTTTTTGCAAAGCAGTTATAAGTATCTCTTTCTTTCCTTCCTTCTTTCTTTTCTTTTCTTTCTCCCTTCCCTTCTCTTTCTTTTTTCTTTCTCTCTCTCTCTCTCTCTCTCTCTCTCTCTCTCTCTCTCTCTCTCTCTCTCTCTCTCTCTTTCTCCCTTTCTCTCTTTCTTCTTCTCTGATTTTTACTTCTTTAAAACTGGTACCCTTGCAACACATAGTGTCTGCACCCCTGTTAAGGAGCAGGAGGGTAGAGCCGACCCGTGTGAATTCCTTTCACCCCCTCCCCTCCCCTCCCCTCCAGGCCTCCTCACTGCATCGCAGGCCACCCTGCCCATTTGCGAGGATCTGTCCCTGTTTCTTACTGCCTTTTATTTTTTTAATTATTTGTAGGTGGAGAGTCTCCCCTGAGAGAAGGTATGCAGTGTCTAAGCTTGTGTGTTTGCTGTGTCTCACACGCCGTATTCATCACTTTCCCTCCATGCTTGCCCAGGAGGCAGCACCCTGTATGTCTGCTGGACGCCACCCTGTACCCACCCCTTTCCCTCCATGGACGCCCTGGGCTCCCACGCATGCGGTCCTGACCTCTCACACGCCTCCTTCTAAACTCGAATCCACACCTTCTCCACATGAACATGGAGCTATTTGAAAATCTTTATGAACTGGCTGGCAAAATGTTGTCAAAGACTTTCTTACATTCACAGATTACTTTGGAAGCTTCCAAGGAAAATCTTAGAAAGATGACAACACCCGCAAATGGAATGGCAAGAATGAATGATTTCTCGGAGACGCTTCATTTTTCCAAAACCAAATGTCATGTATGTGTTTAACTGTCCCACCCTCCTCCTCACATCTACTTTGTTCTCCAGCAAATTGGCTGTAGCACAGTCTGTGTGCCTACCTCCTGCTCATTGCCTTGAAATTTCTCAGCTAATGCCAAACAAACCGCACATGCGCACATACACACTCTCAGGATGCTGGTGCAGAGCGCACGAGACAGACACACAGCGTGGCTGCGGCCTCCTGTGCAGGGAGGTGAGTGAGGAAGCTGTGGAAATGGACCCAACACAGGCCAGGATCTGAAAAAGTGGAAAGTCACAGAGTGAGGGACAGGAGGGAGTGGCATTACCTTGGTACCGCACCGTGCCTAACCAGGTGCAATTCCTGCAGGCGCAGTACTGGAGATAATCCACAGCCAGGCGCACTGAGGTCCAGGGGCTCCAGGCAGAGTTTCAGAACAGTTTGTCACCTGAACCCAGGGGGACTTTCTATACTGTCCCAAGTGACACTGTGGGGCTAGGAGACACAGCATGCCTTGGGGTGCTTCAAACGGAAAATAAAATGTTCTTTGTAACAACTCGAAAGAGAAGTTAGTGAGAAATATCGCTGCCTTTCATCAGTCTCTTTTCTGGTCCAGGGTTTATTTATGACATGACAGATTGAACAAATTTGTCCTCTCCAAAATTCTTATATTTTATGGACAAAATGGATAGCCATGTTTATAAAGCTCTATTTTATGAGAAAAAGAAACTGGAATGGCACAGCTAAAGCAAACAATAAAGTCCGTTAAATTCAGTTGTAAAAAAAAAAACTAACATTAGTAGATCTGACAAAAACATTTATAGATAAATAACCTCCCGGCCAGTGTGGTGAAGAGAACTTCTCAAGGTCAAACGACAAGTTTAGTAGCAGAATGTAACTAAGGATCCAAGTTTTGAAAGACTGCCAACTGTTTGTTCCAGGTAAGGGCAGAGAGCTGGCAACAAAACCTGGCCCGAGGCCACCGAGGCCTCAAGGACATTTCCAAAGAGATGCCACGTGTTCCTGAGCTCAGAACAGAAGGCGTTTTGCTTTGTTGTTTTCTTTACCCAGAACGGTCACAAAATAATATTTTCTGGTATGAAACTGATTTAGTTTGTCACAAACAATGGAGAAGCAGCAGTGTTCAAGGTTCCATACCTCACAGCAAAAGCAGGAACAAATTATAAGATATTATTTTAAAAGCTTGCAAAATGAGCCATGGGGGGGAGACCCCTTGATGAAACAAGAGTAACAGCATGTGTATGCAGCTGACCTTTGCACTGTGGAAGCACAGGTCCACCAGATGCAACGCTCCACCAGATGCAACGCGCACAGCTCGTGGGTTCTCCGTGGGTGTGTGGTATGGAGTTCTGGGCAGTGCTCTTTCTCCCTGAGAGCCACACAGTGACAGCAGAGGGCAGTTCTTTGCAGCGGTCATTGTGCGAGCTGCTCCAGGCCAGGCAAGGTGGGTTAGCACCAGCAGAACTGCTGAGCGAATGCAGGATCCCACCTGAACTCCTGCAACATTCTGCTTTATTCATGGGAAGAGCTGCAATCCACACTTGCCTGGCCCTAAATCAGTGTTCAAAGAAGTGAGGGAAGCTGAGCGTGCACTCAGGTCCAGCCAGCAAGTGTAGGTAGGCAAAGCCCAGGACCCGGAGCCTGAACCCCAAACCGTACCAGTGCCGGTTGGAGGCGACAAGATTCACAGGCTTTCTGTATGCACATGTAGCCAAAGCAAATGCATTAGTACAACCCCAGAGGTGCTGGCCACTAGTTCGGCAGGCTGCTCAAATGGGTTTATCCCAACAGCACCCCCACATCTTCAATTGTCCCGTTGAGTCTCTGGGGCTGGAATGTCACAACTGTAGTGTGAATAGTGGGATGCGGGGACTCTTGTATAGGGAACTGGTGCAGTGACTCATGGGCAGCAACTACAATGGGGAGACACCACATTTTCATTAGCGGGAATAAAGAATGAGAAGCAACGCCAAGCCAGCGCGCCCCTCGGCAAAACTACAGAGAGAGATGCCCTATGTCCAACGAACACCAGTGGGGCGCTTAACTCTGGGCCAGACTGTTCCCTCAGCACCTCCTGGATATGAGCACACTGGATCTTCACAACCTCCTGTGGTGCCCCGGGATTATGCACATCTCAGAGACCATGTAAATGGCTGAGGCCACACTGCAAGCACAGCTGCCGTTAACACAGTCACCCAGCTAAGTTGTTGCTAGAAGTCACAAGCCACTTGGGCCTCCTCAGACTAAACACCACATGCATAATCTTTAAATCTTTGTTCTGTAATCAAACTAAAGAAATCCTTAAATATCTAAAGTTGGCAATAGAGTGTATGCTATGTATACAGCCATTAAATGACCCCCGGGTGCTGAAAGTTTAAAGCGATATGGTGGAGAGTCTAAGAGAGAAGTGCACGAGGGGGAATTGCATATATAATAAATGTGCCATTGTAGATGGTAGACCAAAGGTAAGCGATGCAAGGCCGCCTGACTGTCCAGTTGGGAAGAGCGATTCAACTAGATTCCCACCACAACAGTGTGAAACACATAGATGCTGCATGGAGAAAAAATACGTGTGTCACAGTGGGATCAACACAGGCATTAAAAATGCAGGGCACAGAGATGGGTCAGGTGAGATGGTGTGACAGCTATGAAATAAGAAACTAGTGCTAGATGTGTTTTCACTTTTTGTTTTAAAAGGTTACTTATGTGAATATTATTTACACGTCTGCCGAACGGCTATGTATAGAAAGATCCAGGTCAAAATGAGTGATTCAGTCAGACAGGAGAACTCACAAGGAAAAAAAAAACTTTTATTTTTATATTCCTCTGTCTCATTAGAATTTTTGGATGGCTCTGCAGTTTTCAAAAGAGCGACACTCATTCGTGCACATGCATACACAATTGAACGACAGTTTTGCAAGGTGACGAGGCAGGGTGCAGGCCATCAGAGGCCGTGTAGGTCTTGCTAAGGAATTTCACTTCACTGTTAGTTGATGAAGCATCAGCAAAAGACTTCAGGCAGTGAGGGGAAAGAGCCATTCCTGTACTTGAGGCAAATCTTGGTCTTGGTGGTGTGAGGAGTTAATGGAAAAGTACCACACCACCAGTGAGGTGATGGCCCTAATACCTACCAAAGTAGAGCACTCTCCACCTGTCACATGCAGAGTCTCACCCAACACACAGAGCCCCAGAGACCCCCCCTAATTCGGAATGACTGCAAACTTCCTTCCACACACAGGGAAACTGAGGCTCAAGGTTATTCACAAATTGGTCCATCTGCTCAACTAGTCATTTCAAAACTTGGAATCCAAATTCGAACCCAGTTGGTGCACTACAAGATTCCAGGCTCTACGATGGCTTTAACCCAAGACCAGAGCAGGGTAGGAGCTGGGTGTGGACGGAAGGGCAGACTCGCTATGTAGGAGATAAAACAGGCCATGCCAGAGCCTGTGCTGGGAAAAGAGAGAGAGGGAGGCAGGGAATTTTAAGATGCACCCAGGTTCTGAGTCTGGGAAGCTTTCCAATTTTCCATAGTGTGGAGATTTGTACTTTTACTGCATGAGTCATATCTACTGACACCTTCAAAGACTTTACAGACAGCTCATGAAAGGTGCTTTCACACAATGGGACACCTGCTTTTCAGCTCCAACTTCCTGGTGTGTCCTGTAGTGTGCCCGACGCCCACAGTGAATCTTTCTTTGTGAAAATCTACTTGCTGCTGGACATGGGATACTATGAGAGGTTACGCAGCATCCCTGTGCTCCCTCGGCTGACGGGGGTGTGTCCAGAGTCTTAGGCCCCTCTTTCTGGATTTCTCATGTTCTAATCACAGAAAACGTGGTCAACCTAAAAGATTAAATACACGGCCCATACACACACACACACCCGGACGCACACAGAGCATGTGCTCATTCATAGACACAAACTTTTTTTTCTATTCTTGTTCAAACTACACTTTGATGTAGCTGTTTTCAATGGTAGGGTGGGATGAATTCTTGATGTTTTTAAAGTTTCCAAAAACTTCCCAGATTTTATATAAAATTGATATACAAATAGTTATAAGCATTTCGCTAAGCATGTTAGCGATAGCTTTCACTAGCTGATCAACGGTACACACACACACACACACACACACACACACACACACATATATATGTACTTCAAGGAATTGGAAATCCACTGACTATATATAAAATATCAAGAGACTTCAGTGACCAGAACACAGCAGTCCCTTCAGCTTCCCATCATAGTTATCCAGGCCAGGCAGCAATGCATGCCCTCAATTCTGTTTTTTAAACAAGAAAAATAATACCAATTTTTCCCATTTATTCTTTAGTTTTATAGGGAAATGTCATCACCTACAAAATGCACTGCAATTTGCTAGAAAGCTTCGGCTAAAATGGCAGTGAAAGTTTGGTGATTGTGTATTCCTAAACTTCCAGGCTAGAGCCACTTCCCTGTTATTGTGAATATTTTTCATACGCTAATTCTGAACTCATAATCACTAGCTGCTGCCAAGATTATATTGAGAGGGATTGTACAAATAGAGAACATGAAATTTGGTGCTCAACTAAAGTATACTTTAATGAGTTACGTTAATTTGATTCTTATTGGCCTTTGGTTAATCCATTCTGCTACAATCTCAGAAGCAAAAATTCTCATTTCCTCAGACTCTACTGATAGTAAGAAAGTTGGCTGCACAAAAACATTTTAATATGCATCCTCACTGCTGACTACACTAGAGTCTGAGAAATACAAACACACACTGCTGGGTCCAGGCAACCTGCGAGGAACAAAGAGAAAGAACCCACACAGCACACAGCAAGACAGGAGAGAGCGCCTTCCCTGACTGCTGAAGCTGTCTGGCTTCTCGCTGGCCAGCACTGAACAGATTCCACCAATCTGCTGGTCTGTGCCTAAACAAACTCAGATTTTTTCCAAATGACTGAACTGTCCCAGAGAAAAAAGACAAGGACACTCCTAGTATAAATCCCCTTACACTGAAGAGAAGACATGTGTCAACCCTTGATTCTTAATGTTATCCCTTTCTTCCTTTAATTTCTCTTCCTTCTGAAGAGCTCTGTGCTCGACAGCCAGCTTCTGGCTGGCATTGCAGATAAGCAGCCCTTACAGAGGCTTTGAGCTCCTCCAGGAAACACAATCACAACCCTTACGGACTGCAGACTCCAACTGGCTATCTCCCCACAGCTACCCTTGGACTTCACAGCACAGTGTTTCAGAGAGCAGACACCAAGGACAGGGGGAGTGCCTGAGCCACAGGATCAGGCTGCGTGTCCGCTCACTCCCAGACCCTACAGCTTTGGAGACTGTGATGGATGGACTGAGTGGGAGTTCTTTCTACATTCAGAACCCCAGCAGTGAATCAGTTGACAGACTTTATATCATAAGGCAGCATGTCCTCTTTCATTAAATAAGCTCCATCAGCCGTGGTTTGAACTTTGACTGAGAACTGAATATGATGCACATAATATCTTTTCAAATGTATTTTTTCTCTTCCAGAAAACATTAATGAAGTAACCTTAACCCAAGGGTGACAAAATTCATACAGAAGACAAACACAAGGAGATCATCAAATAAACATTTATGAAGATAGAAGCTGAGATTACAGTTGACTTCTAAGCAGAGCAGGGCACACAGGTGTCAGGTTGGGGCCCGCAAAGGACGCCATGTGGGCCCCCCACAGCTCCTGATTGACATCTGTAGCACCACCTAAGAAGAACCTGTACTAAATCCAGGCCTGTGCTCTCGGTGGCTGTCACGTAAGAAGCAGGACGCCCGACTGCACTGAGCTCCAGCTGTCCCAGGTGGTTTGCAGGGAGCTGTAACAGGTTGGGATTTTCACGGGAGCCTCCTTCTGCACCTGCAGCACTGAACACAAACCTGGACACTGTCCGAGAGAAGACACACCCAGGCTGCTCAGACCCGGCTCGGGGGAGAGGCATGTGTAGAGAAAGTAGATTTTTAAAGACATAACTGAGACCTGAGTGAAGAAGGCAAATGTAGAAGGCAGAAGTGTTCCGTTTGCCTAGATTTCAAGGAACGCAGACACAGGCAAGGGGATGTGCCCAGACAAGGCCGCCGCCTGCCTGCCACAACCAGAAGGCTGGGCCAGGAAGGGGCCAGCGCCTCTCCGAGTAAGTACAACCCAGTTTTCCTACAGGTTGCTGGACTCTCCTCAGGAGCATACATGTATTTTCTTCATAGATCGTACTAGATTATAATGATTTTTTGGAGGGGTCGTGGGACAGAGCACGGCACAGGACACAGGGCAGAGAGTACACAGATGAAGAAACGCCACTGTGTGTAATCCTTCTTGTCTAGGAAAGGAAGGGGTCAGCGGAGGACCTAGTTCTGTCCCCATCATGACAGAGTCTGGTTCTTCCCAAAGTCCCTGCACCGGTGCTGATCGGCTGCTTCCAGGTAGGTGGGTTGGGAGCCGGAGAGGGCAGCAGCGAGCCCTGCACAACCAGGAAGACAGGAGCCAGGACCAGAGCGGGAAGGAAGGGGAGGAAAGAGAGGAGCCCGGTCTCCAGGGAGGTGACAGTGCCTCAAGAGACAGACACATGGGCCGTCGCCACCCAGAACTTTGGGAGAAGCAGCCAGGGCTTTGGCTACCATTTCCATGGAGACGAACTGGGCTTTGTCGTACATGAAGGCAGAGGTGGCGGCACCTGAGAACAGCGGCAGAATGATTAGCAGGCAGAATTTGCACAGAGGATGTGAGTTCCCGGAGCAACCAGGAGAGGGGATGGCAGTGGCTGGGACAAGCAGGACGCGTGGCTGAGAGTGGGTGAGCCCGGGCAAAGGAGCAGGCCCCGAGGCCCAGGCCCAGGCGCTCACGTGTGACTGTGAGACCCTGGAGGTCACTTCTGAGGGACAGTTCCAGGCACTGGCAAGAGTGGGCCCCAGCGGCAGAAGTGGGAAGTAGAAAGGAGGTTAGAAGTATCAGGAAAAGAGAAGCTGAGAGCGCAAATTTCCGGGTGCTGTATGGGCTCAGGAGGTGAGGCTGGCAGGGCGACGCAGAGCCCAGGGTGGTATTAGCTCTGAGATCGGGGGCAAACCCAGGCCCAGCTGTGAGAGGAGCCCCCAGATGGCTAGACTGCGGCTGCGGCTGGTGCGGTAGGAGCTGTGAGAAGGCCCTGCCCTCCCAGTGGGCAAGAAGTGCAGCAGGGCTGCTGAGGCACAGCCTGCAGAGGTCCCGGGCCCATCAGGATTGTGCTGAGAGCCTAGCGCTGCCTTCCTGGGAGCAGGGCAGGCTGGGTAGGGCTACCCGCTGAGGCTGGGGCTGCTGGGCTCCACCCGCCAGGCTGTGGGGCTCACGTGCAGCAGTGAATGTTGTGTGGGGAACAAGATTCACCCAGAACAGAACTGGACAGCACAGGTGAGAAGCTGGCAGGGTGACCAGGGCGCTGAGGAGCCCCACAGTGAACAGCTGAACTGAGGGACCAGGGCAGGGGACAGAAAGAGCCCAAACCCTAAGGCACAGCTCGGTGCTCCGGGGATGTGAGAGACACAGGCCCTGCGCAGACAAGGAGCGGAGGGGCAGCCACAGGTCAGGTAGGCGCACACGGGCAGGCGTCAAGGAGCTGGACAGGCCACACCATTGGCAAAGAAACTTCCCAGGATGGGAAGGCAGCTGGGCAGGGTGGAGACGGGCCAGAGGAGGGAGGGAGTGGGTGGTGTGATCAGGCAGATATACAGTGTGGAGCTAAGAAGCCGTCAGAAGGGGGGGTGAAGCAAATGAGGTGACAGAGTGAGGGACTCTCCCTGAAACAGAGATGCTCAGGGTGAGGGACCTCCCGGTAATGCAAGGCCATCATCCCTGTGCACAGAACCAACAAGAAACTTGCTGTTTTTAATCCTTTATTTGCATCTGATGGTGTTCAAAGGACCAATCAGAAGATGCTCTTTTTAAACCTTCATTTGCACGTGGGCACAGCCAATCAAAAGACTGTCCCTTCTCCTTCATGTACATACAACAGGAAGCCAAGTTTCCTATAGGACAGTTTACATATGATGTCCAAGGCCACGTGAGTGCCTGGTAGGGCCGCTGTCCTGAGGCTTTATTTGCATGAGAGAGAGATGAGAACATTTAGATAGTAAAGGCCCTTTCCCTGGTCCTCAGGGCTACTAACTAATCTACAAGAGCTACGTGAAGAAGTCCAAGAGAGTTTTGACTTTTACCATAATGACTTTTATCTTGTTCTGAAACATCAAATGCTTTAAAAACTGTAAAGGTGTCCCTGCTTTGCCAGGGTCTAGTTCCGTCTTTAGCCTGTCTTCCAACCCTGGCTGGCGGGAGGAGCACTCTGCCTGGGGATGAAGCATAGCCAGCCTTTGAGGTGGTGACTGAAGACAACAGGGGTGAGTGGTGTGGTGAGACCGGACCGCAGAGCGGGCAGAGCTGGGGCCACTGTGTACGCAGGTTTGTGGTGCGCAGGGCCCCATGGCTGGCACAGGCAGAGGCCTAGGGTCTGCTCAGGACCAGACACAGAGGCCGCCCCCGTCTCCCTGCCAGCAGAGTGAATCGGGTGGGTGGCAGGGCCCAGAGCGCAGGTGTGACAGTCCCAAGCACAGCAAGCAGGAGCCTGGGCCTTGCGGAAGGGGAGGGTCTCTGGGGGAACACGGACCTCTGAGGCTGGAAAGAAAGAAGAAACCCAAGAGGCTTCGAGCCTGGTAGACTGAACAATGGCACCGGTGCCAGTGCCCGAGAGAGCCTAGCCTGCCCGGAGGCAGCAGCGGGTCACAGAGGCCACCGGGACAGCCCGATTTGGATATGGCGGGCAACAAGGGAGAGAAATCTTAAAGGAGGCGGGCGTCATGGTGAAGGTACCAGGACAGGCAGGGTGACAGAGAAACACTTCTCATACCAGCCTCAAAACAAAGGAGAAGCCAGTGTCTTAAATATCAGATCAAGTCCAGTTAGGCACGTCTCAATGGAGAAGAAGAAAAAATGGTTTTAAACTTGCTGTCAACAGAAGGTGCTTCTATCTTTGCAGGTTCATTACCCCAGATGGTAAAATAAATATAAAACACTTGACTTGGCCTTTTACAAAAAGAAATTTAAAACAGATCTGCAGGTGTGAAAAACTTTGAGTACAAATAAAATAGGCATACGCTCCTTATAATAATATACACGATTTGCTTGTTAGATTATGTATCTGCTTAGCATGATGGAACTGAGTGTGTATGTGTGTGGTTTTGGTATATCTTCCAAAACTCAAATATTAGGCTAGAAACTACATCTTAAGAGGAAACTTCTACTTGCTGTCTTTGGAATAGTTTTCCACTCAAGACAGGCAAAGTATTTTAAGTTTTATTTTCAACACTTCAGTGTCAGGGTCTGGTGTATTCCCTCACAGAGGCAGACCTTGACAACATTATTACGATATTTGTGCAGTGGAAATGAACACGAATCGTCAAGAGCACAGTGTCAATGTAAGGCTGAGTTCAGTCTGATGCTCTCTCTTGGAAGACTGGCGTGAACCATCTGCCTTTTTTGGTATCAGTGAAACCTACTTTCAATTATACACCATGCTTATTTCATTTTAAAATATAAATGTCAAGTTGGAAGAACACTGTATCTTGAACGTAGGCATCTCCTCTGGTCATTAGGAGAGATCAGACACAGTAATTGGGGGGCTTAGTATTTTTCTTCATTCCGGGTCAGGTGGGGTTTTGTCTCAGGCCTGGAGCGCGTGGAGAACTCATTATGTGTGCATTCCACTGCCAGTTAACATTCCCCTCATACACCATTGTGGTTTTATGGGCCTAGCTTATGTCCTAATGAGACTGCAAGATTCTAAGAACCCTTATTAAAGAGTTGTAAACTCCTTATTGTTTCAGTCCACCTACACATTACTTGTGCACACAGAGCCTTAAAATCATGAGCAGATTAGAGAGGAATAGAAAGGCAGCCAACATGCCAAATGGATCTGTATCTAATGTACTGACACTTGTCTGTCACCTTCAGAGTTGACAGATATCAAAGTTCACTTGTATTTTACAGCTGCATTATTAGCCAAGGAATTGTGAAAGAGCACATGTGCTCTTTGCCTGGTTCCACTCAACAAAGTCCCTCAGACCCTGTGTGCCCCACTGGGACATTCGCCTGTCCTCACGGGCCACTCAGTCATCTTCTCTTCACTTTCAGCATCTCTTTGTCCTGTCTTTCACAGTCAAAGAGGCGGAGTTCTGTGACCCACAGCTACAATCTCACAGTTCCCAACAGTGCTGCAAGGATTTCTCTCAGGAGCCCCTGGGATGGTTTCTTTGTTTGTTTGTTTGTTTGTTTGTTATTAACACAAGAGCACATGGAAAAACATGAAGGAAAAACTCAGTCCTGCGACCATTCTCAAACTGGTTGATGGAACTGCGTGGATCCCACAAGAGAAACTGAGAAGAACGTGAATGCATGGTTAGGCTGGGTGAAGGAACGCAGGACCCAGACGGAAGATCCAGCACTTTGCTGAAGTGCCAGAGGTTGCCTTGCTCTACAAACCAGCCTTCATTTCATCCCAACACCCAACAGCGGATACCATCCTGGAGGAGCAAAGGCAGGACCCTTACTCTAGGACCCTGACCCAGGCAAGGACAGTGCATAGGTCTTGTTCCTAAGGTACAACATACTTCAGGGACAATTGGCTCCATGGAAGTTCACTTCAATCCCTACTCCTCTGTTTGTGGCTTCTGAAAGCCTGAGACCTTGGATGGTGGTGCTGTCAGGCCTTTGTCTTCCGGGTCATCCTCCATTTGTGAACCTGAGCCAGGCTACACCTACCCTCAGGGGCCCTGGCCCAGTCCATCTCCGGACCTGCAGCAGCTCTGCACCAAGACACAGGATGGTCACAGCCTGAGTTGGAAAGGCGACTATGAGTTAGGCTAGCTCTACAGGGTCCAAGCAAACTCTCTGCAAAGATCTTCTGCACTTGGAATAACGAGAGACCTCCTAGACCCATTCAGCAGTGACTGATGGGTGCTCAACACAGAGGCACTGTGCAGAGACCCTGGAGAAGAGGAAGGAATGCTCCTTATGCTTACACACTTACAGTGGCCAACACCTATGTCTTATTGGGTGACAGGAACATGGGGCGAGAATGACCTGAATCCGAGGCAGGAGCAGCATGGCTCCTGCCTGTTCTAGGCCATCAGGCCTCAAACCCACACACAGAATGTCCGGTGGAGGCTCCCGAGCCACACGTTTACAGGCCTGGAATGTTTCCTGAGGCTCTGATGCGGCAGATCTCAGAAAGAGCTAAACAGCTCTGCTTTCCAGTGCTCCAGAAGAGCATCTAATGTGGAGAATCAGTCTGTGCTACCTGTTTTCACTTTCCACACCACGGCCATTGTATTGCTCTGTTACGGAAGCCACTAGCTTAGGAGACAAAAGAACATTCCACATTTCTTCACATAAGCTATGCCAGGGCTTGGTATCCCTTTCTCTTCCTCTTTGCTATGTCTCTTCTCCTCAGTCTATTGCCACAGCCGCAGTTACAAACACCAGCCCTCACACACAATAACAAGCATTACAGGCAACACAACAGATGCTACAAAAGGTGAAGCAAATACACAGCATTAGCTTCTTGCTGCAGATTAAAGTGCACTACCGGTGCATAAATGTCAGGTGATTTTTCATATGAATTTCTCCTGAAATGGTATCAGTTCAGACCAGAAAGAATAGAAAAGGAAGCAAAACATTTGATACCATGGTTACAGTGATCCTCCATAGCCACAAGACCCCCGATGCCAACACTCACTTGGCCAGTCACTACTCTGGCTGCTCTGTTTGTATTTTTGTTGGGTATTCCATGATTAGGGGATGTTGGTGTCCCTCCCAACAGCTTACCTGAGCAACCACCACAACACAGTGCATTAGAACTGCAACCCGGCACTTGGGTGGACACATGCAAGCAATACAAGCTGACAAAAATAAAGACTAACGCTTACCAATCATTCGTGCGCAGTTTGAATTCAATGCATTTTACGTATCTTGCAATAACCCAAGGAGATGGGTGGGGTACTTTCTTTACAGATGAGGAAACTGAGGCACAGAGAGGTTGGATGACTGCAGCTGGGAATGGCAATGCTGGGCTCCCAGCCCAGGCTCCAGCACACACTGAAACACGAAGGCTCTGATCAGGTCTGCTGGATCCAAGCCCAGCTCACAAGTCCAAACAAGTCGGTGGGCTGTATAGTCAAACAATTTTGGAATGGTTAAATCTCCTAAGTGTTTATTCCTTGCAAAAATATAAGATATTCCATGGCTGACCTTGGAAAACAGCTCCCCACATACCGCTACCGCACTCTGTTCTTTCAGGGGCTGCGCCCAAGACCCAATGTCCTGGGCAGCCCCCGCGGGTGCTGTGAGAGAAGACACAGTGACCTTTCTAGAGGCGATTCATGACAGGAGAATAATAAAATTCCATTGAAGACAAACTTAAAAATCAGATTCATTAAGGCAATGAGTAGGAGAGCCAACATGTATCAGAAGATCCTTCTCCCCCACTTCCTGGACACAGGCGTAAACTCACGTGGCCGTTCCAACCCCACTGTGCCTTCCTGAGTAGGCTGTGGGCACAGCCCACCCTCTCGAAGATGCTTGGAGAGAACTTCCAGCAGGCGCCCTCCAAGGGGGTGGACAGGTACATGTTTTCTGGGAAACTGTTTGATTAATTAAAAGAGAAATAGCCTGAAAAATTTTAATACCTGTTTTTGGTGTGGATGACAATGGGAACAGCCCACTGAAAGGCAATGTGGCAATATCTGCCTAAAGCCTAAAGCATTATTCTACAATCAAACCCGCAATGCTTCTTCCAAGAATTTGTCTTCGCGAAATCACAGTGCATGCGCCCACAGGGCAAACCACAGGGTTTTTCTTCTAGAACTCTGCATAATAATGAAACACTAGAAACAAAACAAAGGTCCACCAAGGGGGAATTCATTAAATGCATTGTACAGACACGTCATTTTGATAACAGGCAGAAAAACTACACTGTAGGAAACTGTCTATTGGCAGAGAAAGTTTATGTTAATGACACACCGCTAAGCAGGGAATAAAGAAGTTTGGAAATAAAATGATCCTTTTTGGTAAACATGTGTTGGATGTTTACAAGATTAAAATTATTTATATTAAAATCTTGAATGAATCATTTTAGGTGCGAGGAATATAAATAATTTCTTCACAATGTTCTTCCTGCATTGTATTTCTGCTTTCCAAATTTTTAGGTGAATAGCTAATCACTGTAATTCAATAAAAGTGTCACTTTTAAATAGTAAAAATCTAGCAAAACGAATAATTGTTTTTAACTACTACCTCCCAGTCAGATCTCCTCTAGAGTTACATGAAGAAGAATGTCAGGCATGAACAAGCTTCAGTGACAATCACTCAGAGGGATGAGAGCGCAGGGCCCAGCACCACTGTGCACTGTAAGGAGGCGCAGTCCCTTCCGCAACCCTGCACTGATGCGAAACAGCACTAATGCAGAAGGAAGGTGAAATAAACCACAGCATATAAACCTGTGTGAGCCTGAGATCTCAAAATCTAAATTACCTTTAAAATATTTAATAAATGCCTTTGGAGTTGAATGGCATATATAACAATCTAAGGACACAAAGCAGCACATTTCAGATGCTCTGTTGTGTCCCTGCTTATCTAAGTGAAACCTGAAATGAGCCAGGCTCAGAAAAGACAAGTGTCACATAACCTCACTTATATACAGACCCTAAAGAAGTCAAACTCTCAGGAGCAGAGGGCGCAGATGGGTACCGGAGGCTGAGCAGAAGGTGATGAGGTGTTTGTCAAGGGGACAACCTTTCAGTTAGAAGGAAGGAACCGGTTCCAGAGATCACGTGTGTAACACGGGCACTACAGTGAATAGTGTATTGTATGCTCCAAATTGCCAAAAGAATCCATTTTTAATGTGCACACTGCAAAAGCAATGATAGGTATGCAATATGATGGCTATGTGAATTACGTTGATTTAATCTTTCTATAGAAACACATATCAACATATCTCATTGTATCCTATAAATGTATGCAACTACTGTGGGCCAACTTAAAAAAAAGGTAAATATATGTAAACCATTATATATACGAAAATATTCATCTGTTCACATTTTATAAAGCACCTTCTCTGTGCCAGCACCGGGCATGCATGTGTGTCGGCACACGCACACACGCTCTCACAGAGAAACAAAAGGCAAGGAACAGCAAAGCAGTTAGCCAAGCCTAGACCATGATGGTAGAATTAATGTAAATATTCTTTCCACTTTGTTACTTTGTAGATTTTTAAAATCCTCTGCAAGTGTTATTACTTAATCACACACCCCTCCCCATACACGCATGGAAAAAAAAAACTGGCCAAAAAGTGCCGAGTACTCGTGCTAATGTGATCTTGCCGCACACTGTGGGAAGATGGTGCAGGCAGCCCGGGTCAGCGTGGCAGCGGCCCTGGTGGCGGAGGGGCTGCGATTCACCTCTAAGCCCCACAAGTTTCCACAAAACCACTGACTGACAGGACAACAAACGCAAAACCCCATGGAGCAGGAGAGGGATAATTCGTGGAGATTCTTACTCATTAGAAAATATATTCTGGCTTTTCCAGTATGCCCAGAGGAGTGTTGTCCACTGGAGTAAAAGTATGCACTGTCCTTCTTGTGGCAAATGACAAATAAGAAATACACAGTATTTTCTCTTGATAGCCATGTATATCCCTGAGAACAAAAGAGTCACTGAAACTCAGCCAATAAAGAAAAACTACATCGATTTGTATTACTAAAAACCAACCCCAAAAGTATGGATGTCAGTGCTCGCTCTTGGTAAAAACACGAATTGGTTACTGCTAATAAATCTGATCCTAATGATGATAGCTGCTGAGGGGAAAGGACTCATTAGAGGTACCAACAGGACTGCTGCCCGCGGGCTTCCTTGCTCTTCCTGACAACACTACAGCATCACCCAGCGACTCCACCAGTCCGGGGGCCCGGGGCAGGGCTGAGAGGCCGCTGCTCTCCCTGCACCTCCTAAAGGCGGTGTTTCCCTTTGCTGAGCCCAGAAAGCCCGGAAGTGCTCTTGTAAGGTTACTCGACGTCCCTATTTTCACGCAGGCATTTTACCAGCCTAAAATTATGTGCTTTACAAAAAATAATAATAACAGCGGCGCCGGCTGTAAAGCAAACATATCTCATTTTCTACAACAGCTGTGTTCTTAAAAAGACTGTGTGTAATTTCTCAATTTAATCATATTTCCCACTGTCACACATTATGGTTTCACCAAAAGTAAATTATATCTTTTATGATTATATCAGTAGGCAAAGAACCTTTTAAGATTTATCATAAAAATGCAAATATCAGACAATAAGAACTTTCAATGAAATAACTATTTCAGCAAAGCAAAAGAATATGGCTGTGGGGGCTATAATCCCAGCTACTGGAGAGGCTGAGGCAGGAGGGTCACAAGTCCTAGGCCACAAAATTTAGAGATTCCTATTATAATTTACAGACTCCTATCACAGAATTTAAAAACAATAAAATAAAATAAATAAGCAGGCTAGGATGAAGGTCAGTGAAAAAATGGCCCTGGGTTTGATCCTAGTACAGCAAAAAATTTTAAAAAGCATACAGAATATTCTGCAAAGCAGTTGGGGGAACTCAAGCTCCCCCGTGCCCTCCAAGAGGCCCTGACACTGACCCCAAAAGGCCACGTGCCCGCGCCTCTCCCGTGCAGCTTCGGCGTTTCCACGGAAAGGACCTGAGCCGCGATCAACCCCTCCGCTTATTTTGCCTTAGCGTACCAGCCTCAGAAGGAAAGGGTTCCGTCGGTCTTCCCCTTCTGCCCGTCCCTGGAGCTGCCAGGCCGTAAGTATTTGCTGAATGAATTAAAAGCACAGCCCTTGGTCCTTAAAGATGAGTTTAAGGATATCTGCTTGACCAACTCATTTTTCCGACTTCCTGGGGCGGCGAGAGCTGATTAGGACACCACATTGCTTCTGGCACCTTGTTACAGTTTCTTCGGCATACTGCAGACGCAGCGTTCATTTCATAGATGCAGCATTTTCAGCCCTAAATTCTATTTATTTTAACTATATTCACTGGTTATAGCAATATGTTCCAATCAGCATTGCTTCTGCCAAATAATATAGAATATAAAATATATGTTTGATTATAAATGATATTATTTGCCTCACTAAATTATGGAAGCAACCCAAATGTCCACCCACTGAGCACTGGATAAAAAATTATGGTACTTTTATATAATGGAGTATCATTCAGCTACAAATAAAGATAAACTCAAGGCTTTTATAGGTAAATGGTCACTACAGACCATACTCGTAAGTGAAATAAATCAGACCTGCATGTGTAAGCAACGTATTGTCTCACTAGTGTAAGAACCTGAAAAAGTGAATAAAAACTAGGAGGTATGATAGACATTGTGAAATGAAAGGAAAATGCTCAAAAGTAAAGGGCAACTGGGATGTGGGAAAGGAGAAGGGAAAGAAGGGGAAATCGTGTATGTATGTGTATACAGAATAGCTAACAGTTGTACTGCTGTCTTCTATTGCTTTACTGAAAGGAACAGTTAATGATTACTGGTTTGATCATTATTGCATGTCTCTATCTGTTTTCCTGAGAAACCACTTTGAAGAGATCAATATGTAATACAACTATTGTTAATTTCCTACCACACCACTTTGTCAGTAACTCTTGTCATTTGTATTGTTCTTATGCTCTTTTGTAAATGGATGTCTATTTGTTAATGTTTTCTTCTTTTATTTTTAAAATTTACAAAATCCAAGTTACTTTTTCTAAATACCTTAATATCTTGTCACTTTCTGTACAATAATTTAAATCATTCAGACCCATATTTTTCATTGTAATTTATTTGTAATGAACAGCAAGTTATGTGATGATAGAAAGTTTCAAATATAACCTTAATAACAAATAAACCATTGTTTTAACTTCCTGTACTTCTTTAGAAAACTACTTTGCCTTTGCTTCTCTGTTATAAATCAGTTTGTCTTTAAAATAAATTAAAAAAATAAATGGTATTATTTGTCACTTAATATATACCTATTATAGGGTAGGTACTGAACTAATCAGTTGGGTGTGGTATGTGTATATGTGTGAGTATGTATGTGAAAATATGTGCATTTCTATTTATTCTTATTCTTTTTTTTTTAGATAAGTCTTCCTAAATAGCCCAGGCTGACCCCAAACTCCTGGACTCAAGTGACCCTCAGCCTCAGGCTCATGAGGAACCGGGATTATAGATACATACCATGGATTATAGATACATTATAGAACGGGATTACAGATAGATTATAGATACATGCCACCCAGCTTCCTTTTATTCTTCACCATATTAAATATTAGTAATGACTTCATCTTATAGTGACAGGTCCTGCCCCAGGCACACTTCCTATATAATATTGCCTCACTTCAGCACACATAATCAGGATGCATCAGAAATGCTATAAATTGAGAACTTTTCAATGTAAATACAGAGTAAAATCCAATCTGCAGAGAAATGAGTAAGCTGACACATAGAGAGTAGCTTTGTAAACTTGATCAAAACTTTCAAAAGTCAGGCTGGCCACAGATGTTTCTGACTGAAAAATAAGTTGCTAACATTCACTGATTTATTTACCCTACCTTTCATAGTTTATTCTAAAAATACAAAGGCAGTAAATGCAGCCTTTGTAAGAGTGCAGACTGGGAAAACATCTAAATAACCGATAAGAGAAGTTGAAGACATTGCAATTGTGCAGATCACATACTGCTTTGCAGTTAACATGGGCATCGCCATTAGAACTGTACATGCTCACAGGTGAGTACAAATTGCAAAAACAAATGAAGGTTGAGTATTAAGGTGACAACAAACACAAAAACAAAGACGGATCAGCCGCCCAGTGAGAAGCCCAGTTCCTTTTTATATTTAGATAGCTTACTGCACACGTGACAGCCAAGGAGCCAGCGTCCCCAGCCCCTGGCACGGAGTGACACAGACACTAAATGGACCAGGCCTCCTCCTGGACGGGCCGATGCCCTGAGCTGCAGCTGCACCCCGCTCCAGTGTTGTCAGAATAGGTGGGGATGCGGAGACTGTGTTCACATCAGCCTCCGAGGAAGGACAACGGGTGACCCCAAATCCAGGGAGGACCCCACGGCCTTCTGTCATGACACCGCGAGTCTATGGCCCCTCCCTGTTGTCCAGCCTCTGTGGGGATGTGCCAGACCCCAGGGCCCAGGTGGACCATTCCCCTACGAGGGTGGTAGAATCCATGGATCAAAAAGTGGAGCTGCAACATCCCTTTGTGTGGGTATACGGAGGTTGTCTCTCTTTTTCCAGCAGTATTAGCTCAGCTGAGGACGTGTGTTTGCTTTCTTCCAAATTCAAGCAAAACCTCCACTGGCATCACCTGCAAGTCTGGTGTGTCTGGTTCATCGACCTCGGCTGAAGTTGCAGATCAGCAAAAACAGCGGCAACTTCTTCCATGGAAAGTGATGAGTAGTGTCTGCAGGGATGGCATGTGACACTGTCCAGCCACTAAACAGCACGTTGCTCCACCCACTCCTCTAGATGTGTTGTTTGCTTAATCAGATTGGCAAAAGCAAAGGCAAAATATTGCAAGTAAAGACAGCAAAAAATGTGAGCCCAAAAACAGGTGGAGAAAATAAGATGGCAGAGGTACGTTGATTGCACAAAGCATTATGAGATTCAAGAGATGATGGAAATTGCTTATAGTGTGAAGCTTATGGATAATCTGTTACTACTGCAGGAGGTGCAGTGGGTGTGAACAGGTCATATTCTGCTCCTCGTCTTATGATACCAGAAAACTACGGCCACAACAGGGTCTTCCACCGATCCTGACTCTTTTGCTGGCAACCTGAGATACATGACCATGGGAACCAACGTCAAAGGAGTAGGAGAGAGAGCTGCTCCCAGACTTTGCAGTTTGGAATCAACTACAGAATTAAGTGACCAAGGGAGGGCGGTGCCAGCAGGAGTCCGACTCTGGGCCAGGTGGCAGAACAGGTGTGTCAGCTGGTAAGTGAAACACAGGTGGTTGTACTGAAGACACAAAAGCTCAGCAAAGCCAAAGCCAAGGAGGAGCAGGTTCGGAAATGATTGGAGGCTGCTGCGGTAACTTTCCTTCTTTTATTTTAAAGAGAAAAAAATCAATAAAAAAATAAGAACAAAGACAAAGACAAAACAACACAAAAACAATAGAAATGATACAAGATTTCAAAACAAAATGATAGGAATTAACAATGGTTATTATATTACATACTGTTATCTTCAAAGTTGCTCAGATTACCAGATGTAAGAATGCAAGATGGATCAAACCATTAAAGAGAATAAAAAGTAACCCAAAAACATGATGCAGAGCTTCATTAAACAAGATGGTAGGAATTCAACAATGGTTGTTGTATTGCATATTGTTGTCTTCAAATCAGTTGTTCAGGGCCAGGGATATAGGTCAGGGGCATAAGCACCTGTCTGGCAAGTGCAAGGGCCTGAGTTTGATTACCGGTACCAAAAAAAAGCCAAGTTAGTTGTTCAGATTACCAGATATAAGCATGCAAAATTGGTCAAAAACTTTAAGCATTGACTGTTCCTTTCAACAAACCAACAGACATCAGCAGTACCATGATCCCAGCTATGCTTGTATATCCATATATATTTTTTCCCTTCTATCTTTCTTTTTTCCTTTCCCTCATCTCAGTTGTCCCTTCCCTTTGAACAATTTCTCTCCTTTTCACAATAGCTAGTGTACCTTTTGGGTTTTATTTATTCTTTCAGGTTCTTACACTAGGGATACAATGCAACACACATGTCGGTCTGATTTATTTCACTTATGAGTATGGTCTCTAGTTGCATCCATTTACCTATAAAATCTTCAAATTTATCTTTTTTATAGGCAATACTCCATTGTATAAAAATACCATATCTTTTTTTTCCATTCCTCATTTGATGGGCATTTGGGCCATTTCCAAGATCTGGCTATGACAAACTGCTCTACTATAAATGGGTGTGCATATATCGCTGTGGTATGATGTTTTCAGTTTTTCTGGAAAAATACCCAGGAGGGGACTAGCTGGGTTAAGTGGGGCTTCTAATCCTAGTTTTTGCAGTAACTTTCTGCGAAGTTAACGGGGTGTGCATATGGCCTTACTTAATGACACACAGGCACACTGCGGGGGCCATACAGACCAGAGACCACTGAGCTGCACAGAGCTCAGTTCCCAGAGTCCTTTGACAGTGCCTGTAGTGTTGAACTGGCTCAGCAGCAGTATCACACTTGCAAAAGGGGCCAACACAAAGGACTAGAAACACCTCAACCCTAGGGGGTCTTTAGATTATGTAAACCATCACTGTGTCCAACTTCAACATTTTACATCTATAGTTCTGAATACCTAAGTTGACTTAAACTAATAAAAACCTTTACTTCACTTTTTTCAATTCTCTATGTGAATACACTTCCATAAATGTGCATTGTTCTAGTTCTTAATTTTTCCTTTAAAATTATAAAATAAAAAACATGGTATGTTGTTCAAATATGGAAAAAAGCCCTCAGTGTTACGAGCCCTAGGATTTTTTTGTACCTTAAAAAGGTTTGACTTGCAAAGATACCTTACTAGGACCCCCAATACTAGGCACACCAGAAGCAGAACTGTTCTGGGGGCTCCCTCCTCTGATACCCAGCCTTCCAGGCCCATCTTGGTTACTTTTCCCTTAGTGCTGAGACAAAATACCTGATGCCCAAAATTAGGGAAGGAAAGGTTTATTTAGCTCACAGTTTATGGAGGTTTCAGTCCATACTTGGCTGGCTACATGGCAGAGTGGCACATGGCAGAGAGCAACAGTTCATGGCAGCAGAAGACAGCAAAGGCAACAAGAGCTAAGCGGAAGAGCGGCAGCTGGAAGAGCAATCTTCTTTCCCTCCCTTACATAGTATGCAAACTACCCGCCCCTGGGGCAGGTGTAGCACTCACATCCGTAATCCCAGCATTGGACTATGGATCAGTCATAACTCTAGAAGCCCACCCCACAACTGCACGAGGCTTTGGGGGCACATCCAGACACAAGCAGTAACAGCCTCTCACATCAGACTAGAAAATCGAGGAGCCATGAAACTTTCTCTCTGCAATAAGCACGACCAGTTCAAGGAAACTACACAGTATTCATCTGTGTTTTGGACACTTGGCTAATAGCTGGGACAAAATATCCAACACCCATAACTTAAAGTAGGAGAGTTTTATTGGGCTCACAGTTTGTGGAAGCTGCAGTTCTTGCTTGGCAGCCCAGCTCCAAGGCAAGACCACATGGCAGGGGCACAAGGGCAAGGAAAGATGTTCAGCTCATGGTGCCGCGAAGCAGAGAGCAACGGGAGGAGGCGGGAGGGAGGTGAGCCCTGCCGGCCCACACCCCAGGGATCCAGCTCTTCCACCCAGAACCCGCCTCCAAACAGCAAGTCACCTCTGAGCCCGACGACCCAGTCACTTCTTTTTTTTTTTTTAATTTTTTTTTTTTTTTTTTTGCGGTACTGGGGATCGAACTCAGGACCCTGTGCTTGCTAGGCAAGCACTTATTCCACTGAGCTATATCCCCAGCCCCTTTTTTTTTTTAAATTTTTTTTTTTTGACCCAGTCACTTCTGAAAAAGCCCCGCCTGTCAGTGTGTGATGCTCTTGGGGAACGTCTAGATATAATCCATAATAACTGTAGTTTTATGAACTGAAATTTAGAATGACAGGGGGTGAAGAGTGAATAAATGATCGTTCTTAAGGCTAGAACCACATGAGTTTTAAGACTCATGTCTCAGAGCAGTTCCTTTGCAGTTCCATTAGCCATGATTCAAAACTTCACATAGTATTTCAACTCCCTTCCTTCTTCCCTTCCTTCCTTCCTTCCCTCCTCCTTCCCTCCCTCCCTCCCTCCTTTCCTTCGGAGAGTATGTGAGAGACAACTGTCTGTAGCAACCAACTGGTTATGTAACACACTGTTATAAACAGTACCTTCTTTTGTGGTACCAAGCAGAAGTGATCAGATTTTCTTTCTAAGTGCAGGTGAGAACCCCTGACTCACCGGTTCCGAACTCACATTTCAGTAACTCACAGGTCCCTGCAGCCAGGAAGTCTCCGTGCTCCCTCACAACAGCCCTCCCATGCACACTCATGCTGCTTCCCATTTCAGTCCCAGAGAATTGAAAATTCATGTCTTGCTCATCTCCCTGGACAAAGCAGGAACCAAGTGCTGGGAGCCACACAGAGAGCTTTCCTGCTGTCCCCGCATGGCATTCCCCCTGGGGAAGACACACAGGTGAGGACAGACCAGTGTCACCCCCACCCTGACACAGTGGGGCTAGATGGCCTGGTGATTAAACAAGGTGGCCTGAGTGCTCATTTGCATTACTTAAGAGACGCAAAGGACACATCTAGGAAAGAAAATAAAGGAGGTTGAATTCTAAACAGACAACGCCTCTGCGAAGCCTTTGCTTTTGAGACAAATAGAAATTTTACACACAGCTTCCGGCAGAAGCAAAGCGAGAGAGGCTGGAAAATCAAGAGCTGCCTCTGCAAACAAAAATGTCTGGGAAGGCTGAGCCAAAGCCTAGGGGAGCCACAGAAGAGAGGCTGGACTGCAAGACAGGCACGGGACAGAAGACCAGGAAAGACATGGAAGTCACCCTCAGGAGTTCAACCCTCATTCCTGTGGTTTAGGGAAGCGTTAGGGTTGGCTGGGTGGTGGGGATCCCATCACAGTTTTCTTTGTGAATTGGCATCAGGCAAGGCTAAAATGAACGTGAGAGCAAAGACCGGAGGGAGAAGGACAGTAAGATCACTGCAGTGCGGGCTCGCGGAGTGCCTGCTGAAGAGAGGTGGGCGGAGACGAAAGGAGACGCAGAGATCCCACTCGTGAGCCTTGGCCAATGAGAAGGGTGCGTGGCACAGGGAAGAAAAAGATATGATGCTGGGCCCCAGAGGGTGGGAGCGGGTGGAGGCAGCCAGCACAATGCTGGAGAAAAATGTTACAAAATTATCTTCCAAGGCATCGAACTGTCGGCATGTGGAATAATCTGTGAGAAATATGTATCCAACAAGAGACACTGGATAAAATACTAAGAAAACTGCACTGAGGCCAGAGCACAAACAGCCCCAGCAGAGGTGAGAGGGGAGAGACAGCCTAGGGAGAAGAGGGATGCCCAGAGGACTGGGGCAGTGGGCCCGGAAGGCTGTCCCAGGACACACAGCAAGGGCAGAAGGCTCCTAAGAGCCGGGAGGTCAACACTGTAGAAGCATCAGAGTGGCCAGGTAAAACTAAGATGGGAAAGACAGCTGCTAGCTTTGAAATGTGGGTGTCCCCGGAACCTCACAGAGAGAAGTTTAGTAGAGAGACAAGATCAGTCAGACTAAGAGGCCAAAGGCAAAAATGACATGTTAGGAAACCAGCAAGACTGCACCAGTTCTGATGAGTTTGCACATCAGAAAAAGAGGTAGGTGACAGGAACATAGGAGAGAAGCAACGGTGTGGACCCTTTCCTTCCCTGTATAAAATACGGGGAGTACAAGGAGAGAAAAGCATTTCAGTTCATCTGCTGAGGAAACAAAGAGAGAGAGCCACAAGGTCCTTAGAAGAGAGAAGGTCACACTTGGAAGAGGAGGTACACACTGGAGAGATCCTGAGAGCACAAGAAGGGGAGAGTGCTACTATGGCTTGGAAATAGACTGCTCTCCAAAGGCCCCTGCCCCGGGCTTGATCTGTAGCCTATGATGCCACTGGGAAGCAGCAGAACCTTCAGTCGGTGGGACATGGTAGAAGGAACTTGGGTCATGGGGGCATGCATTTGGGAAGATACTGAAACCCAGTCTCAGTCTCTCTCTCTCTCTCTCTCTCTCTCTCTCTCTCTCTCTCCCCTTCCTAGACACCATGAGGTAAGCAACCTCCTCACCATACGCTCCTGCCTGCCACCGTGACACTCAGCCTCAGATAGGCCCTCAGAGATGTGGCTAAGCCGCCGTGGACTGAAACCTCTGAAACTGAGCCAAAGTAAGTCTGCCCTCCTTTTATGTTATTTGTCTCAGGGCTTTTGTCACAGCAAGAGAAAGCTGATGAGCACAAGCTGGGATTAAAATAAGGGAGGTGGTAAAAGAGGTGAAAAACAGAAGTTTTAGGTGCCAGGGGAAAAGATGGATGAAACCACATAAAACAGCCTTATTCTCCTTCAAGACACAGGAGGGCAACTGCTAGGAGTGAAGGTTAGGGTGGGGCCTTTGGAAGCAGGAGGGTAGGGAGGGTTGTGGACATTCAGCCTGAAGAGAAGGAACACAAAGCAGGGCTGAGAGCCCCATTCATTAGCTGGCGTCTTTGCGGAGGAAGTGGCCAAAGCAAGTAAGGATCTTCTCCCGCAGCTCTTGGCAGTCGGGAAACGGGAGCAGATGGTGATGTTTGCAGGCAGCTGGAGCCGATGTGGAGACGGCCGAAAGCATAGGAGATGCCAAGGCAGGAGAGGAGCAGAGTTGGTGTTCAAGGAGCTTCTGCTGGCGTGGGAGGCAAATGGAGTCAGACAACAACTGACCAAGAACAAGAAGAAATGGAAAAGCTAAAATACGGGATATAGTTGTGGTTGTTGTGATGGTTGTTGTTGTTGCTGTTGTTTAAGAGCCCATACAATTGGATAAGAAAAAATTAAGACTGTGATGAAGGAAGGGATTTCAAAATTCAAGATGTAGAGATTCAACAGTTCATTTAATAGACATACGGCTGCCAGTGTCCAGAGCATTGCAATACGTGGGCAGAAGAAAACTACAGAAAAGGCCTGGGTTAGTGAAGAAAAGAGAGGTGTGCTACGCAACGGGTCCTGACTCACGGGTTTCAAAGTGTAGTCACCACCTGGGAACTTGCAGGAAGTGCAAATTTCGGGTCACACACCAGAATTAATGAAACAGCAATTCATTTTTTTTTTCAGCAACCTGTTTTAATAATCCCTCCCAACTAAATCTGATGTGCTAAAGTATGAGAGTCATTGCTCTAATACAGCACGAAGCAGAGGAAGAGGGGATCTGCTGGAGATCATCAGAGAAGGTTTTCTGAATGACGCATCAGTGCCTCTCCCAGCATGGTGCCCAGACCAACAGCATCAACATCACCTGGAAAATGGTCAGGAGTAAAATTTGGGGCATCAGTGAACTTTGGGAATCTCCTGACTCAGAGGCCCTGGGGACAGGGACCTGGATCTGTGATCACAAAGCTTCAGATGACTCAGACCACTGCCTCAGAGGGAGAACAGGGTCCTGCTTCAGGTGCCCAAGGACAGGGGCAGAACCAGCCTCTCTAACCATATCCCTGCCTTGAACTTGTGGGGGTCTCCATCCTCCCTCAATACATATTTTTATAATATAACCCTTTACCTGTGCAAGCATAAGTGATATCCTTTCCTAGAAAAAGAAAGAATAAAACACCCTTGTAAGAATTTGTCTGTGAAGATAGGGGATGGTTTTTAAGAAAATAAATATTATGACATGTTTTGAACTACCTCTCTTCTGTGACTGTTATTTTGGTAGTTGTTTTTATTTTTTTAAGTTACTGCTGGTGGCAATTCTAGAGATGATGGATAAAATAAGAAAGGGACGCAGAGAGTAGAGATGTCGTGAAGATTAAGGGACACACAGGAGTGGTGTGGTGAGGTGCTGTCCTGAGACAGCTGCTGAAGGATTGAGAGGAGTAGAAAGGATTCAAGGAGCTGTTTGAATGATATTTGACAAAACCAGACAGTCAGTGAGATGGGGAAGACATTTCTGACATGTCTAGCTTAGGAGACAGAGTTTATGCTTGTGGCCGCCACTAAGCAAGACGAAACAAGAGCAGCAGGGTTGGAGAGCAAGAACATCTTTTCAGAGATGCTAACTCTTTGGAACCTAGAGAGATATGAAGGCCATTTGGGACGACCTACGCAGGAGGCAGGAGGAGCAAATCCTTCAGGAGAATGTTCCAGACTGGACATTATATTGAGTGGCCACCGGTTTACAGGGTCCTAAAACAGAAGGGATTCTCAGTGAGTGGATACAGAGTTCCGAGCAAGAGGCCAGGAGCAGACACTGGGAAGCAGCAGCTTTAGGACGCAAGCAGGAATGCAATAGTCCAGGGAACCAGAAAAATGGGAGGAATGCAGGAGGAAATATTTTCAAGAAGTAGAGGATTGTACTGCTATAAGAGTTGATTTAAGAAAAGTAAAACATGAGAACTGAATAAAAACCACTGATTTTAGTAACTGAAAGACACAAGTGGCCTTTACCTGAGATTGACTACAGGTCCAGGAAAAGCAAAGCAAAGCACAGCACAGCAAAGCAAAGCAAAACAAAATGAAACAGAGATCTAAAGTGCGGAATACAGGTCAGTGGCACAAGTGCCTGCCTGGCAAGCACAAGATCCTGAGTTTGAGTCCCAGTACCAAAAAAACCTCAGAGGGAGGTTGAAACTGAAGAGAGAGACAGGATGAAGAGCAGGGATAATTTCTCCTGAAAAAAGAGGGAATGGAAGCTGGCATGGAGTGGTCTGGAGGGGAGTGGAAGAAAGGCTGGCAGAACACCTATGGTAAGACACAGTTCTCAGGTCTGCTCATCACAAGATGCCCCGGAAATGCTCACCTTCAGAAATAACCACATCCAAGAGCCATAGATTGTGTTGCTGGAGTCACTTATGTTTCAGTCACTGATAACAAGACAAGGAGGAAAACAATCCAAGCCAGGTGCCCACTGATCCAACACTCAGGTCCCTCTGCAAGGCAGGCCGTGTTACTGCGCCAGCTGGAGAGAAGAGAAAACTAAGACGTAGCTCTTGCCAATATGCAACTGATAGCCTAGTGGAGGAAGCAGATAACAACCAACAACAAGAAAACCGAGTGGCAGAGATGCGTGCAAAGAGCTAGGAACACAGTGAGCGAGGAGTTCCCATTGCTGGGGATGTCCACTCATTTGGTTTTCCTTCCCCATCCAGCAACTGTTAAGTGAATGCTTATTATATGCTTATAACACAGCCAGAAAATAAACTAAGACATCCAAACTTTATCACCAAAATTTCCAGTGGGTAAAGACATTCAATCAACCAGGTAAGTTCAATGCATAGCATGTCAGACAACAGTAAGTTAAGGAGGGGCTGGAGGTACAGCTCAGTGGGCTAAGTGCTTGCCGCTGAGCACTAGGGCCCTGAGTTCGATCCCCGGTCCCGGAAAAAAAAAAAACAAAAAAAAACAGTACGTTAAGGAGGAACTAAGCACAGTGCTAGGAGGAAATATCTGCAGGCGGCTCCGTGACTTTCTTGAACGTGGTAACTTCTGAGCAGAAAGTCTGAAAGCAAGAAGACTGTGGAATCACATCTTCAAGCACCGAAAGCCATAAAATCTCAAACAAGAACTACATAGTCAATAAAAACATCCTTCACAAGTGAGAGTGAAATAGCAAGTTTCTAATTCAATAACTGATTTGGGCGTCAATTGTTTCATTTCTCGAATACAGATCTCCACTGCTGATGAGACTCTGCCTTGCTACTGCAGTTCATTTAGTCCCCTAAAACCATCCTTGTAAACTCTGTTTTTCTTTAAACATTTGTATTTAATCTGTTTGGAATCCGTCTCTGTAGATAAAGGCCAGCTAGGTGAGGATAACATATTGAATAAGTTACTTTTTTCCTTGAACTGATTTATTATCATTCTTCACATTTTATGTGTCTCTTTATGGTTTCTCTACTCCATGCTACAAATGCTTGGCCTATAATATCCCCAGAAGGTTGAGATTCAAGTATAAAATTGTTTTACAGCATTTAAATAAAGCAAAACTATTCTATTTCCAGATTGAGTTACATATTAATTTGGGGAGAATCAACATTTTGTGGTATAGCTTTCCATCTTGTCAGATATGAATTTATACCCTTCAGTAGAATTTTCTACTTCTCTTCATTTAAGGTCCTTCAAATTTCTTGTCATTTTGTACTAAATATTTTATACCTTATTTCATAATATTCTGGAATTTCTTTAGGTAATTGGTAAATATTTATTTTTAACTTATTAGTACTAATAAATCATTAGCTAAAATAAAGTAGAGCTAATGGTTTTTATATCTATCCTATATCCAATAACCTCAACATCCTTGTATTAACTTTAATAGCTTACAATTAGATTCTTGAGTTTTGTAGGTATAAAATTATATCACCCAAAAATGTTACATGTGTATGTAGCTTTCTTCTTCCAATTTTTATAGAATTTGTTTGATTTTGCTGCTTCTCTTATTCACAAGAAATTCTTAATACTATTTATGAGCACCATAGACATCCCTGTCTCCTAAATTGAAAAGTCTTGATGTTTTACCCTTTAGCATATTTACTGTTATATTTTGGTAAATAATTTTACTGTATTTAATACAACATTTCATAAGAGGTTTTGGTTGTAATGGTAGTTTTACCAAAAGCCTTTTCAGGGCCTGGACATCATTATACGGTTTTCCACTTTTCATTTGTTGATAAATGAATTACATCAGCAGGTTCCACACTGAACCCCACTTCATTACTAAATATCACATTACTGAAGGTTACACTCTCTTCAGTAATACGATGTCCTTCTCGGTTTTCCACTTTTCATTTGTTGATAAATGAATTACATCAGCAGATTCCACACTGAACCCCACTTCATTACTAAATATCACATTACTGAAGGTTACACTCTCTTCAGTAATACGATGTCCTTCTTCTAATACGTGGCTGGGGCATATTGGCCAGTATTTATTTATAATTTTGTACCTCTGTTCATGCTTGATACTCATTTCTATCCTAGCGTTTTGGGTTTTGTATTATCTTCCTTGGGTTTCATTTCACTTTTGCTATGACCTGGAAGAGCTCACCTCTCACTGGAACTGTCTTGTGACAATGAGGAACAGGAAAGCTGTGGCATCCGCATGACCCCGCGCTCTCTGACTGGTCCACTCAGAGGTCCAGCCTTCTACTTTACTCAACATTTGCTTCATTATCTTTGCTGTGCTAAGAAATCATCCACCCGTCCTCCAGGTTTTAACTTCTCACATGTACTTCTTTAAAAAAAAACTTCCACATCTTTACTTTTCCTTCTCTTTTAGTAATGAAGCTTAAGACCATATGGAATGCGCTGCTTTTTTATCGAAGAGAATGGGTAAGAGGTGACGGCAACGAAAGTGATCAAGAACACAGAGAAAGAGAAGTTGGGGTGTGTGGGGGAAGGACCCGCAGGCAGAGTCCACTACCACCGGTGCTGAGACAGGGACGTGCAGCGAGGCGGGAGTAACTGAGACGGAACACTAACAGAGCCCACGCCGAGGAAAATGCAAACAGTGAAAAGAGAATCATCCTCGCGGTGCACGGGAATCACAACAGTGGTGAGAACTGATAAAAGGAAAAGCACTGAAACCCAGGCGGGACAAACATACCAGAGCACAAGAAAAGAACAAGCGAGAAAGCAGGAGAGAGGAAGGAAGATAAGGGGATGGTGGGGAGAAGGGGAGGAGGAGAAGGGGGACAGGCAGTATCTCAACCGCAGGGTCACACCAGACGGGAGAAAGTGGAACAGAGGATGAAGACAAGAAATTTCAAAGCAGACACGAGGGCGCCTTCACCAAAATGACGAGTGCTGATCAGGACTCCAGAGCAGGTCTGGTTCTGTCACTAGAGAGGAATAAAGAACCAAGGAACCTCAGTATTCTTGATGAAACATTGAGGGGTCAGTGAAATTGGCAATAAAGAACACCCTTGGGTGCAGATCTCCCACTTATTCACGGATTTCCCCACTGACGCGTAGTAGAGGCCAGGCAAGCAGTGCTATAAAAATAAATCTCATCACCGAGACTCATAAAAAAGGAGTCCATGTAATTGCGAGGTTGATATTGAACCACCTTCCCATGAGAACCACCCGTAAGTCATCCAATTACCAACCGTCTGCACGAGATGCCGGCATTCTTTCCATAAAGGGATTATCTACATATGTCTCTCGACCTTTTTCTTCTTTGTATTTTTGAGACACTTACCATAATCAACTAAATATAATATAGATCCAGTTTTTGTTGCTATGCTCATTAATTTAATTAATTCTGCCAGTCAGAATTTAGACTTTATTGAAGATACCCCGTGGTGAGCTTCAATTAATGAACATACTAAAATATTAGTCAAGATTGTTTTTTCTTGTCACTAAAATGTTTAAAATATATTCTTTTCAAATCATATCTCAACTTCACAGCTTGCCAACCTTTTGAAACACTATTCATTTTCAGTGAATGTTGATTTAAAATCCATGAAGGAGCATTAAATTTCAGTTCAGTAGCAGACCTTCTGGGGCAAAAGAGAATACTTTTATTAGGTGACAAATAAATTAGTGTCACCTAAATGAAATGCTTTTATGCAAAAACACTTTAAATTATTTTATAAAATTAAATCCCCAGAGAGTTCATTCAAAGCAGGCATGAGTTCGGTCAGGGCACACCAGTGTTTCCCCACTGGGCTTCTGCAGACTGTTTTGGAAGGTGAGCTCCTCAGACCTGACTTCGATTACAGTATTGTATAAATATAATTACAAAATGCTGTAGCTATTAGACTAGAAGCCCTACACTGTGCCCTGATGAAGCTCATTGATGGCACTACTCCCCTAGCAACATGTACAAAGTGATTTCCACTTCCTCAGAAGGTCCAAAATGATTTTGCACCCTGGAAACTGCAGTAGGCAAAAGAGTAGCCTCCCAAAGATGTCTGTGTCCTTATCCCCAGAAAGGGCTTTTTACAATGTACTTTAATAGTGTCTATTAATGTTTACAAAACACTGGGTTTCAGTGCAGTGTTTTCATAGATGCCTGACCGTTATTTCATCACTTTCACTCTCTGCACTGCCCAACCTGACGCCCCCACCCCACTTCACTCTCTCGCTTTGTCTGGTCCTAGTCTCCCTTCTATTTTCATGCCACGTGCACTTTAGAATCCGCATACTAAGGAAAACTTGTGACACTTGTCATTCTGAGTCGCTTGACATGGTCATTTCCAGTTCCATCCATTTTCTTGTAAATGACACAGTTTTGTTCTTCTTTACAGCTGAATAACAATCCGCTGCATAGTGGTCCCACCTTTTCTTTACCCATCATCCATTGATGGGAAGCTCGGCTGATTCCATAACTCGGCTACTGGGACTTGTGCTGCAATAACAGGGCTGTGCAGGCATGGCCGACTTTAATTTTTTCAAGTGTACACCAAGGAGAGGCAAAACGGGCCATGTGGTCATTTCCTATTTAGTTTCGAAGGAGCCTCCATGCCGATTTCCATGGTGTCTGTACTGATTTACATTCCCAGCGGCAGTGTAAAAGGCTCCTTTCCATGCTGCAGCCCCGCCAGCATGTATTGTGTTTTGTATTCTCCATGAAAGGTGTGGAGGGCACTTTGGCTGGTGTGGGAGGGAATTTCAACTTGCATTTTCCTAATGGAGGCTAAAGAAACCAGATATTTTTTCTAGACTTACTGGCCATTTGTACTTCTTGTACAAATGCTCTGTTCAATTTCTTTGCCAATTTAGGGGCTGAATTATTTCTTTTTTCTTTTTTGTCCTGAGTTTTGTGAGTTCTTTATTTATTTTAGATTTTAATGCTTTGTTGGAAGAGCAGCTAGGAAAGATCTTCTCCCATTTTCATAGGGCCCCTCTCCATGTAGTTGGTTGTTTCCCTTGCTGCTCAGAGACTTTCTAATTTGAAAGAGTTCCATTTGTTGATTTGTGCTGTTATTTTCTGTGCTGTTGGAGTCCTAATCAGAAAGTGTCTGATCAGAGGAGTTTTGCAGACACGGCCAAGTTAAAGTTCTTCAGTTGAGATAAGGATACAGGTAGGTGCAATGTAAACACAGCTCCAAAGTAAATACTCTTTCTAAGCTATAGCCAGGGGATAAGACCCAAGAGTCAGAGAAACACCACTTTGCTGGCTTTGAAGACAGAGGGAAGGGCTACAAGCCAAGGAATGCACACACTGTCAGAAGCTGGAAAGACCAGCTATCAGCACCTCCTCTGGAACCCTTGAAGGAATGCAGCTCTGTCCTCACCTTGATTTAAGCCCCATGAGACACCTGTCACACTTCTGACCTACACAGCCCTACGGTGATGAGGTGCCACTGTGAGAGCCATCACCTCTGTGGTTCTGGAAGTGACAGGAAGCTGAGAAAATTGGATAAAAGGAATAATGAGCACTGATTTTTGGTGAACTATTCAAACCCATCACCAAGAAGTCTCTAAATGCTCAGTTAATTGGGAAAACAGACCAATAATTACATCAAATTTGTCTGAAAAATAAGAAAAACAATCCACAAATAATATATCAGTGTAGGTAAATAGTTACCACACAGTAGCTGTTGTATTCTTGAGTTTGAACCGATGTTCAAGTATGAAGTTGAGAACAGCTAAGAGAATGTACCCACAGCATTGGTAATATTTTCCTGTCTTTTTGAACCCATATTCAAGGAGCTAATTTGTAATGGGCTTGATAGATGACAACAAACCCCTTTATTATCTATTGTTTTTGTACACAAAGCTTACAATGTTAGCTCTCCAAAATAGTTTCCACTATCCTCTTAGAGTTTTAGGGCTGAAATCTATCTAACAAATCAGGCAATCACCTTAAAGATTAAAAATGTGATTTCTGCCAGGGTTTACTTGTGGGATAAATATCTTATTTCAGGGACCAATTACTCATATAAGCTATAAATGTACATGAATTTGAGTAACTGGTTTCAACTCCCAGGCACTCTTTCCATGTTTTAAAAAACATCAATAAAATACAGCTTTCTTGTCAAGTTAAATCCTAAACTACTGAATTCAGATTTGCTCCCATAAAAAATTAATCAGGACATGAACAAGCTCAGAAAAACAGTTTCTCCTAAAATCCTAAGCACCGTGAAGACAACCACAGGTAATTAAAAGTGCAAAAAAAAATGAAAAACTGCACATAGAATAGTTCTCAACCTATAGCAAGATGTTAAAGTAATAGTCATAAGCATGTATAGAACCAAATTTTATACATTTGATGTCTATTTTAGGAAAAGCATTGCTATATAAAATCTCTGTCATACAGACATGTGTCCCAGGTGCCAAGTCCTAGAGCCCATGGTCAATGCCACCTTTGCAAAGGCCTCTGTACTCAAACCCACCAACTGCCTATGCCTTTAATGACCCCCAAATCTGAAATTGCCCCCAAGACCCTTCTTGCCACTTCCAATCCTGTCCCATGGATGTCACACATCCTGTGGATGTCCTGGGAGTACACCCCATGGTCATCCTTCAGGTCCCATTCCAGGTGCTGCAGTCAAGAAGGGCTCCTCAAGTCCACGCACCTTAGATTTTCTGACACCTTAGATTTTCTGACACCTCCTTCTGGACTGCTCTCCAGCTGTGTCCTCCTCCTAGTCACCATGGATACCAAACAGTCAACAGTCAGGCAAGCCCAGCTCAGCAACCTGTAGCAAAGCCCTCATGTCCTGGATTCTCTTCTACCATCCCTCTCCTCCACACAATACTGATCTTCCCACAAAGAGGCTGTGCTCTGCTGACCAAAGCTCCAATCTCACGGTGACCTATGAGACAAGGTCCAGCAGCCATGCCCAGCACTTGCAGCACTTGTTCTTGAACCCAACCCAACTTTTAGCCTCAGCAACTGCTCTCTCCAGCCACTAATTTAGCAATTACGCATGGAGGACCCACTACATGCTGGGCTTTATGGCCAAACAGTGGACACAAATAGATGCAACACCTCCCCCTCAAGTTTTGAAATGAGTGGAAGGAATCCAAAAATCCATAATCACATTACAAACTACATCGTGTGTCATAGGGTATAGAGCACCGAGAACCTGGCTAGGGGACCCGGAAAGCTCTCCTAACAAGAAGCAATGACACCAACACCCTTGACAACATCAGTACCTATGATTAGGTCAAAGGGAGACCTGGGAGAGAAGAGCACAGTCCAGGCAGACAGGCCAGCAACAATAGGGGCATTGTCTGAGGCCTGGGAGGAGGACTGGGCACATCCCCGGTGGGAAGCTCAGGAGGCAGGAAAGGGCAGATTCGCTTCGCTAGGGCTTGCAGGCCTTAGGAAGGATCTGCCCATATCCCATCCTACAGGCCATGGAAGTGTATGAAAGGTTCTAAGCAAAGCAAAGGTTAGGATGCTGAAAGAATCAGCCTTCGGTTCTGAGAAGATCAGTATGGTCACAGCAAGAGGACGTCTGCAGAGACAGCAGGAAAGCCAGCCAGGGAGGACAGACACCAAGCAGACACCAGCATGTTCCTGAAGCAGAAGGAAGAACCCTTGAGGACAGACTGCCGAAGGAAGGGGGACAAACGAAAGTGTCCAGATGGTCCCCCAGGTCCCAGCCACATGCTGGCCATCACAGCATTCCCTGAACACAGGGCATGTTCACCCTCTAAGACCCCAAGACCAGGGACTTCACATCCAGCACACGAGATCACTTTCAGCCCAAAATAGCTTCCCAAAAGTTCATGTATTTCTATAATCCTATACTTGGATACCTTTTAAATCTGTGCACCTTACTGAAGTCCAAGTCCATGTCCCTGTCCCTTCCCCACACTCTGTGCTTCATCAGAGCAGCCACCAACCAGCAACGACAGCCAGGGCCCATTTTCAGTTATGGCACTTTTCCAGAGAGGAGTTTTCCACATGGACCTGCCTCTAGAGGCCGCGCAGCAAGGTTGGTGAGGAGCAGTTATGGGTGAAAGGATAAAGCAATGAGTGTCTGCATGCTTAAGCTGGGCAGCTTTCCATCCCAGCCTCCCCTACGAAAGACAAGGTTAAAAGGAATGAGAAAATGTTATGCCTAAATGTGTTAAACTAAACGTGTTAATTCTCTAGTGATTTTCAAAACAGTCCTGTAGGAAACTCCTAAGCAAAATATCACCACCTATACCAAAATGACTCTAAGACTTAGGAAAAATGGGTATGTACACTTCCTGTTTAAGCTGCTCAAGAAAAAAATACTATGTATGGAGTCTGTGTGTCTACTATGTTCTAAAACTTATTTTAGCATGAGAATGTTATGGGCGAATATTATCTATTACTTCCATTCCTAAGAACATTGAGGTTTGAAAAGGTGAACAACTTGTTGGAAGTAACCGCACAAATTAAGTGGCAAATCCAAAATTCAGAACCAGCGCTCTTTGATTCCACACTCATTTTCAAATATCAAAAAGCAGTCATCCCTCAGAGAGAAGAGAAGTTCGGGCCTCTAGAGATAACATTTACCTGGGCTACAGACTGAGCCCTGGCTGAACCCTCAAGGCCCAGGCGAGGTGTCTAGGAGGTATAATTGAAAAATCCCTTGAATATTTTTCTAAAAATTTTTAAACAGACAGTAAATGACATTGTCACAAATCCTCCTCAGAATCCTTCCTTTCACTTCAGCTACACTTGTCCAGTTGTTCTGCCGCTGTCTGAAGCAGTCCTGGAAGTCCTCTTTCCTGAGCATCTTTTGCTATGCTGTTGTGGCTGACTCAGCATCCCAAACCAATTCAGTGTTTCCTTGTCTTGGTCATTTTGACTTGAGGGAGGAGCCCGAAGTCATATGGCGACAGAGGTGGTAACAAAGGTGGGTGGGGACACAGCATCATGTTTTCATGTGCCTGCCTTTTCACTGGGCTGTGCTCAGCAGCAGCATGCACCCTACATTTTTTCATACCTGGTAAGACACTCAGGAAAGAGGACTTCCAGAACTGCTTCGGAAAGTGGCAAGAGCAACAGGATGCGTGTGTGGTGACGCGTATGAGGAGGCTTAATGGCAACGTGTCTTCTACTATGATAATTTTCTAAAATATAGTTTGATTACAACTAAGAGGTGAGGCTAGATGAGGTAGTGGATCAGGAGAGCAGCAGCCTGAAACCTCACCAGAGAGAGGAGCAGAGCCCAGGCACAGCAGAGCCCCAGGACTCCTCACCTCTACACTGTTCCCGTCCACTAGCAAAGCCAGAGTCCCCTGATTCCAAGTCCCCTGGGAACCAGAGGGAGGCTCTGCAGGCCCCTCCTCAAAGCATCAAAGCCCAGTTGGGGAGTCCCAAGGGGCCTCAGTGCCTTGGAGGGGAGGCAGCAGGGATGGGAGAGGGGGTCGGTGCCATCGGGCACTGATCCGATGTGCAGATTCACCAGGATGAGGGTGGAAAGCAAACGTGGAAAAAGAACTTGGACTGGATCTCATGGGAGAAGCCCGGGATGGAGGCTGCACTGTGAGCTCTGGCGTTTCACTCTGCAGAGACAGATTCTGGAACAATAGAGATACAAACCACTGTGTGTATGTGCGCATGTGCACGTAAGTTTGAATGTGTGTGCACGTGTGGTGCACAAACACAAAGATGCTCCGAGCTCTGCACACTGAGAGGGCCTGGCGGCGATTCATCCTGAAAACAATGAACCGGGAGAAGGAGCCAGAACTTTCTGCAGATGTGACCGATTCAGACAGAAAACACAGCCTAGTACATCTGGTGGCAGAAAATAGAGAAGGCTCAGAGCAACAACAGAGACACATCGGCAGGATGCCAAGCAGGCACAGGGCCCACTGCCACCTGGGACCATCCGAGCATCAGAGCGGTGACGGGACTGGGTGACAGTCCTCTGAAGGAAAGGTAGCCACGATTCCATCAGCAAATAAGTGAAATAGAAAATTCAGTGAAAAACAGAAAAATGATAGTTTTGGATCACCTCCCTGTAAAACACATACAGAATCAAAAGGAAACACATTATAACTTTAGAATAAAAAAAACCTGACAAGACCCTACCTCAAACAAGAGATCAAAATTACCATCAAAAGTGGAGCAAATCCCAATCACAGCCAGCTGATAGGCCGCAGTGAGGGTACCCCAAACGCACGACCTCAGTATGGTCACGACGCCAACTAACCCAAAAGCAGAAGTGTCCTGAAAAGCAACTGGCCTGTGATCCTCAAGAGTGTCACAGTGGCGACTCCCTAGGAAAGGGTGAAGAAGGGCTCCAGCCCAAGGACACCCAGACGCCACAACTCCAGGAACACGTTCCCAGGTGACCCAAACCTCAGCGCCATCCCGAGGCAGGGTGGAGGAAGGACCCAGGTAGAGCTGCAGAGAGACCTGCAAGGCTGGCTGTAAAGCAGCTGGGTACAGCAGGAAGTCCTCATCACACACACTAACTGTAAACACTTCAGGTCTAAGCGAGCGCTAAGATGTCCCCCACATCGCAGGTTTTGTCTCGGTGGCAGAAGTTAATCATTCCAAGTGAAAGTGAAATACACTTTGAAAAAGCAAAGCGTGTTAGAGGGAAGGGTTCTTCGGGCCAGCCCCGAAATGAAACAGGAGGGAGGGAGGGAGACCAATGGAAGGGAGGACAGAGGGCTGAGCCCCACCTCAGCGGGCCTATGGCTCAGGACAGACGGGCAAGTGTCTCCATGGAAACCAACAGCTGCCCTGTGACAGCTCCTATTGTTAACTCTCTGGGGCACCAAGGATGCAGTCCGCTCTTCAGAGGTCAGGGCTCTTATTATCCACAGGCCCGCTGATCACAGACGGGAGCGCACGCTTCCCGCCGCCTTGACAAGGGTGGCTCAAGGGCACGGGGATGTGAAGGCATCGCGGGAGGATCTTCAACGCGGGGAACCTTGAATATTCAGTGTTCTTTCATATATTAAAGATTTCTCGATAGTCCACAAAAACTGTCTTCATAAACAGGCCTCATGAATACAGGGCCTTGCCCTGTCCTCCACTTTATCCGGTTTTCATCCCTGATGAGCAGCTAAGTGACTGAAGGAGGACACCAACCATCCTCTTCCTTGATAAGCATTCCCTTGGGCCACCCCACTAACTCTCCCGGAAGTGGCGGAAGGGCGTGACCGGGGTCGGTAATTTAATCAGTTAGGTTCAAAGATCAGCTCACTCATAAGCCAGTATCAAGAGCAAACAAGTGACTTCAAATTACGTCCTGGAAACTCTATTACAGAGCAGTAGTTCCGTTGAAGCGCATGCTGAATGCTTCCACTGTTACCCTGCCATGCAAAGAGTTTATTACTTAGAAGTCGCTCCACCTTCACCTTTAGTGATAGCTTCATGGCTCAGTGAAAATGTAATTCTTAAAGGGCAGTAGGGAAAAGGGAAAAACTGCAAGTCAGTTATACTATGTGCATCTCTTAGTTCACTAAAAAGGCAAGTTTGTGCTAGCATGGATTGGAGAAATTTTTATGCCCATATCTTGTACCCTGAGCAACTACTTTAAAGATAATGTATAATGTATTGTTAACTCTTATTACTCTCCTATGATTTTCTTATGAATTTTTGTTTTACCTTTTTTCCATAAAATAAAAAAAATGTAATTCTTTAGATTCAAAGTAGCGAAATACCTAAATATCTAACTGTTCACTGAATGACAGGAAGGCCAGGGATACTAACAGGAATAAAGTGGAATAGATTCGTTTTTCCCTTGCTGGTGTAGAGCTCCATGCTTGGGTAAGGAATTGCCTCTGAGGGAAGAACCAGACTTCTGACAAAGCTCAGCAAAGGCAGATATCAGTTCCACTCACAGGTAATTCTATTGCAGGCAAAAACTGCTGTCATTACACCCAGGAAGTAAGCTAGCAACCTAACAACAGACTCCATGATAATATTACAGGTCTATCTCTGAAGTTTTTAGAATCACAAAATAAGTGTAAGAAGCCACACCCCCCAGGGCCACAAGGGCTCCCTGCAAGTTAAACACTTTTGGAAGTAGTGTTAATGTTTTTTCAGGCCATTTAATTAATTAACACTTCAGAGCTTCAGTAAGTTATTACCTCAGTAATAACGTGAAACAGTGGAGCTTACTGGCCTGATTGGACCTGAGCCCATGCCTTTTGAAAACACGCCTAACTTACGTGGAAGGTCCAGCCTTTTCCATAAACAGATTGTTTTGAAAAGCAAATACCTAGGATATGCTGAGAACAAAATAGAACAGAGAGGGGAAAAAAACACAAAAATAAGAAAAGTAGAGAAGATAACGAGGTTCTGAAGTAGCCAGCCACAAAAAAGACCCTCCAAGCACAGAAGGGGGCTCGTTAGAGCGGAAGCTCCGGACCACTGGCTCTGGCAGCTGGAACCCAGCAAGTGGGGCTTGGCACTGGACAACTCCCAGGGCCAGGTGCTGAGAGGCCTCTTCTGGCATCTAACGAAAGAAGACCAGGTGCTGTGTCAACAGAATTTCAGACGAGTTTCAGTGGGAGAAGGGCACATATGAGAAGGCTGAAGTGCCCGAGAGCTGCTCCCTCTCAGCTGGGAGACGTTATTGTGGAGAGAGCAGCGGGAGGAGTGGAAGGGGAGAGAAAGGACTGCGTGGAAGCATCCACCCATGTGGGAGGCCCCCACTTCCATCCCATCAGCACTCTCCTGGGGACCGCCTGAGGCCCTGGCAGGCCAAGCTGGAGTAGCTCAGTGGAACAGTAAGTGCAGACGTGAGATGGTCCAACACCATGACAGAGAGGGCCAGGTGAGAAAATAGCTCAGTGGTCAAAGAAGTCAGACACTGCTATTGGCTTCCATAACATACAGTCAAAGAAACTCACACGCAGTGCTGTATGGGAAGCAATGCTTGACTGAATCTTCAAGCAGAAAATGTGTAAAAGAAAACTGGTGTTATCTGAATAAAGTCGATAGTCTGGCGAACAGTGATGTACCAGTGGCAGTTCCTTAGTTCTGCCAATGTTCTGCAATCATACGAGATGTTAATTGGGAGAAATGGAGGGGGGAGGCTGCACAGGATGACCTCTGTGCTTCTTCAAAGCTTTTCTGTAAATCAAAAACTATTCCATAATAAAAAGCTTATTTATAAAAGAAAAATCTAAGAACAGACATTCCAACAATATTCCACCAATTAAGGTACTTAGCGTTCAGGAGTTTCCAAATTTATTTTCAGTAATACCTGCCTGGTGGTAACTTGATGACAAACTAATTGCAAAAGGCACATGGAAAACAATTTCCTTACCTCGCAGCATAGAAAGAGCATTTACTAACTTTCTTTTCTTCTGTGGATACATGAGGTTTTGTAGCCATCATTTAGACTAATCTACCAGGGTTTTCCCTTCTTCATATGCTACCATAAGCTTTTTCTGTCCTGTAATTCAAATTTCTTTGAATGCATCAAAGTGATGTAACTGTCTACTCAGTGCGAAGCTCTCCCTATACTGTAAATCTGTCAAACATTTAGACTATTTTCAGCTTTTTCATTGTTCATAAATAGGGCCACAACAACTAACATGCGTACAGCGAACACGTGTGCTTACTTCACCGAGAAAAATGTCAAGAGGAGACCCTAAGATGGAGAAAATGTTTACATGAGACTTTTGATAAATATTTTCAACCCATCCCCCAAACAACAGAGATGATGTCCGCCCCTACTCACCACGAAGAGCCAATCTCTCCACCTCACCTAAAGGGAATCAGCAGTTATTTTGATTGTTGTCAATTTGAGATCAAAACATATCATTACTAGCTTGAAATTTGTATTTCTTTACATTGTCATGAGGCTGAATGTTTTTTTTTTTGTAGGTTTTTTTTTTTTAATTTTAGAAACTTAAAAGTACAAAAACATATTGACAAACAGACACCAATTATCATAGAAAATAGTACAATCACAACTAATCTATAGACAAGGTGATATGGTCTCAACAGTGGTTGTTGCTTTATCCATTGATATCTTCGAATTGTAGATGTATGGACCCATATACAGACATGCAAATTTAGTCAGA
>PVLD010005398.1:69212-112660 GCA_004027595.1 Dinomys branickii | reverse complement strand
CCCCTCTCCCCCTCCTTTCCTTCCTTGCCAGTGTCTCACTAAATTACCCAATCTGGGTTTTGCCTTGCAGTCCTCCTACCTCAGCCTCTCAATATTTGGATCATAGAGATGTACCTCCATGTTTAATTTTATGGCTTCACATAGTTTTAAACCAGTTTTTTTTTTTCTTTATGTTTTTTTTTGAGGTAGGGTCTTACCACGTAGTTCAGATTGACTTCCAACCTATGTTCTTCCTGCCTCAGCCTCCCAAATGCTAGAATTACAGGTGTGTGCCACCTTAAGCCCATGTGGTTTTTTTTTTAACTCTTACTTTGAAATGGATTTAAAACATGTTTCAAAGAGGCATACACGAAGTCCTATCCACTCCTAACACCCCTTCTCCTGTGCCAGTGTTCTGTATAACCACAGTACCATGTTGGCACAGCCCACAGAGCTGGGTGCACTGGTCATACATGCACACATGCTCATGAATGCAGTTCTGTGCAGTCTTGTCCCATGAGTAGCCTGGTGGAACCACCAGTACCACCAAGTTGCTCAAACATGCTGTCACCCGATTCCCTTCTGCTATCACTTTGTAGCCACACGTACCTCTTCACCCCTAGCACCGGGCCACAATTAGCCTGTTTCTTTTCTCTGTAATTATGTTATTTCACAAATGTTTCATAAATAACAGGCAGTACATACCCTTTTATGATTTGCTTTTGCACTCGGCATGATTCCCTTGAAACCCATCTAAACTGGCGATGCCGTGATCTGTCCCTTTTTGTTGCTGTACAGTGTTCTGTGCTTTGGGTGTACCCACGTAACCGTACACCTCTGAAGGGTATTTGAGAGCATCCAGCTTCGGGCTACTAACAAAGTTGCCGTGAACATTTTATAAGATCTTGTGTAAAAATGAGTCTTTAGTGTAATTCTTGAGTCATAACAGTCCATTTTAGGTTTTGAAAAGGACTCCCACACTTTTCCAGAGCAGTTGACTCATTTTACAGTGGTTTCTTATTAACCCACAGTGTGAGTAGCCCGGAGTTTGTTGTTCCTTATGTGCAATTCCTTTCTTATTGTTCCTTATTTAACTCCTTTCTTTGAGGAAGAAGGGCTGTTGTCAATGTCACTGCGTATCCTTGTGCATGTATTTTGTGGTTGGATTGTTTTAGGAGAGACATTGATTTCTCCTGCCCATCTAGATTTTATTTTGATACACAAACACAGTCTGTGTTAATCTGTTTTGCAAGTAGCTAACTGCATAGTCCTGTTTCCTAAGTAGCCTTCCCTAGAGGAACACTTCACTTATCCCAGAGTAAGCGCTCATGCATGCCAGCATAATCCTGGGGCTATTGGTCAGTGCTGATTATGGTTCTGATGTGCGTGCAGTGTGTCAGATTTGGATGCAGAAGGGAGGCTAAGGTGGTCACTGATGTGTCTGCAGACAGGCTCCGGGCTGGCACTCTCCATTTCCTAACACACATCTTCTTTGCTGCCAGTACCTGTTTCTGACCTTCCCACGGATTATCTTCTTGCTGGGCTTCGTCGTGGTGCTCAGCTTCCTCCTGGGGGGCTACCTGTGCTTTGCTGTGTACCTGGCTGCTACCAATCAGACCACCAACGAGTGGTGCAAAGGAGACCAGGCCTGGTGCCAGCACTGCCCCCTGGTGGCTGGGCCCTCATCAGCCGAATCCCAGAGCTACCAGAACATTTACTCCCACGGACTTAGGAGCAACCTCCAAGAGATCTTTCTACCTGCCGGCTCAAGTTATGAGAGAAAGAAGAAATAAATTGAAATAGTGTTACTGCCTGTCAAATATAGTATATTTATTTATACACATGGATACTGTACTATCTTCTAGGCATTGTTTATTGGATTTGTACTGTTTCTACCTTGGCTTTTCATTTCTGCAGTGTATAAACCAGCTTTCAAGTAGGGAAGGAAGGAAAGGGAAAGTCAGTGTTGGCTGAGTGACTAATTTTTGCCAGCCACTGTATACTTGTTTATCCTCTTAGAATCCAGCAGCCCTGAGGACCCGGGAGGGAGGAAAGAAGGTCACTTGTCTAAGGTTCTAGGTAATGCTGGGACCTTGATCTCACCATATAATCCGTGCACCTGGGCAAGGAGGGGCCTTACAACCATGTTCCATGATGTGCAGCAGGATCCCAGTGACTCAACACCTTGGGGCAGTGCCGGGCTGTACCCTTCTATGCCCTTCCCAAGTCCACCCCATCTCCCAAGGGGTTTCACAGCCACGACGCTCCTCACCGCGGCCCGCCTTTGTGCCAGCCTAGGCCTCTGCTGCAGGCACTTGCTGTAGCTGTGCCACCTGCCTTGCTCTCCGCCGGCCACTTCTGGCCACATTCAAGTCTTTTCCGCCTTGTTTAAAAATTCCAAAATTAAACTGCTAGTTAGTTCAGTGGAGAGAGATGAAGCTAGAAAAGAGGCTTATATAGAGTGCTGATGGCATTAGGAGGCAGGAGGGTTTTCAGGAGCAGGCCGCAGGTGGACCAGACCTTCAAGGGTACCAAGTTTCCCACAGGCATCTCAGACTAGGCCAAGGAACCAGCAGCCAACAAGGACAGGCCTCTGGGCAGGACTGGGGAACAGAAACCCTGTGGGCAGAGTGGGCGGTGGGGGGAGGCCCTTCCCATACCAGCCATGATCAGTCCAAGAAACCTGTGGGTTCAGAATAGATGCAGTTTTAAGATCAACAGTCTGGGCTGGGAGAGAATCCGAATCCACCGTCTCCCAGCCAACACCCTGTCCTGGCTGCAGGAAAGAGCAGGAAAGGCAAAATGCGGAGGCTTTGAATGCCCCTCACAGCAGGTCTGTGAGCCTGGGAGAACCTCCATCGGCGCTCAGTGGAGGGCATGTGGGGGAGCGCTGCGCCTTCTGGTCCCGGGGCGGGGCCAACCTGCCCAGCGTGCCGCCGCCAGGGGGCGCCCTCCTGGGAGCGCGAGGCCGCTGCCTGCTCTTGGCCCCTGCGGGCCGCCGTCCTCGCTCTGTCGTTCTGCCGCCGTTGGGCTGCGCGGCGTCGGCTCCCGCAGCTCTGGTTGGCGCCGCCGTCGGACCGCGGTTATCCGCTGGCCGGCCGGTGGCAGCGCGATGGCTCCCTGAGCGGGCCGGCAGCCGGTAGCGGCCGGGCAGGCAGGCGCCGCGGCCCAGCCCGGGTTAGCACGGAAGCCGGACCGCGCCTCTTTGTCTCCGCGGGCGGTGGCCCGTCCCCGGCGGCCGGGCGGAAGTGGGGCGCGCGGGGCACCTGGGCACCATGAGCGACATCCGCCACTCACTGTTGCGCCGCGACGCGCTGAGCGCCGCCAAGGAGGTGCTGTACCATCTGGACATCTATTTCAGCAGCCAGCTGCAGAGCGGGCCGCTCCCCATCGTGGACAAGGGACCCGTGGAGCTACTGGAGGAGTTCGTGTTCCAGGTGCCCAAGGATCGCGGCGCGCAGCCCAAGGTGCCTGTTCCGGCCGTGCCCTTCCCGGGGTGACAGGCGCTCGCCCAGCCCCTCGGTTCTCTCCCTGGGCCTTATTCCTGCAGCACTCCCCCAATTCTCTGCCCTGCAGTCCTGCGGCATTCCCCAGCGGAGTGTCTGGTTTGCAGGCAGTGACAGCTGCGACCCAGCGGTGCTCAAGGAAAAGACTTCGGGGGCTGTTCACTTACCTTGTTAAAGGCCTGTTATCTAGAGTCTTAACCCGTGTGGGTTATCATGACTCCTGCAGGATGCCTAATGAGATACGTGACTTTTTCCTGAGGTTAGCCTCAGCATTCTGCTCCCTGGGACCTGGGTTTCTGAAAAGCACCTTGGGGAACGTAACGTCTTCCCCACCTTACTGCGTGAACTAATAAGCACGTAAAAGCGGCGTTTCTCACAGCTTTTTCCTGGGTTTTTTTTTTTTACAGAGACTGAATTCACTTCAGGAGCTTCAGCTTCTTGAAATCATGTGCAATTATTTCCAGGAGCAAACCAAGGACTCTGTGCGGCAGGTTATTTTCTCATCGCTTTTCAGCCCTCAGGGGAACAAAGCTGATGACGGCAGGATGAGCTTGTTGGGAAAGCTGGTCTCCATGGCTGTGGCTGTGTGTCGAATCCCAGTTTTGGAATGTGCAGCCTCCTGGCTCCAGGTACTGCTCTGGAATAGCCTTCCTGGAGTGTCTGAAGATGAGTTTACTTCAGAAATTTTTCATTTGATTGGATTTCTAGAGAGGTCTTTTCCACACGTACTACAGTATGTCCTTTATCGTTGCTGCCCCTGTGTACTGATACCTGTATTCCAGTCCCAGTTTTACATACAGAGCATTCTTTAAAAAAAAAAAAACAACACTTGGAGAAAGATGAGATCTTTGCTATATCCTTGTGGCCACACTAATATACTGAATGAGCACGTGTGATCAGTAATTCTGTGACTGTGCCCTGGGATGAGGCCTGATTTTGAGTCTCACATAAAAATGGACCACTGTTGGGCATGAGGGCTGTTTCCGTCTGTGCTGGGGCCCTCTAGCATTTGTGCTGTGGTAGGGACAGATGACAAAATGACAACAAAAGAGGGCACAAAATATTCAAAATGTAGGAAAAGTCTACCAGGCCATCCAGTCACATAGAATCCTCCTGGGTTTTGCAAAGCATTATAATTTTTGTTTTGTTTTGTTTTTGTCTTTTTGAGACAAAAACAGGTTTCACTATGCAGTTTAGACTGGCCTTGAGCTGACTTTGTAGTCCAAGCTGGTCTCAAACTGCAGTGACCCTTGTGCCTCCGCCTCCCAGGTGCTGGCATTACAGGCATGCGCCACCATGCCTGGCTAGTTTTTGAGGACGGTTTTTTTTGTTGTTACCAGGGATTGAACCCTAGGCCATTATACTAAGCTATATCTGTAGCTTTTTTTCTATCTTGAGAGAGAATCTTTCTAAATCACTAAGTTAGGCTGGGCTCAAGTTTATGATCCTCCTGCCTCAGCTTTCCAGATTGCATGCACGTGTTTGCCACTATGCCCACATAAGTTATTTTTTTAAACAAAAAAGTCCCATCTTCAGACCAAGTGAAAACTCTTCCAGAGAAAAAATAAAGTAGGATTTTGAAAACTGTATGCATGCAGTCTTAAAGATGAGATTTACAAAATTACTGTCTATTAAGATATAGCAATGCTTACCTCTTATTAGATTATTGTCTATACAGTTAGGTCAGTAAGCATGTGAATTATACAGCTTCAAGGTGACATCATACAGTAGATGGCTTTTAATAGGTACAGTAAAGGAAAAATTATATATTTACAATAGATTTAGTGTGGGGAAGTATTTTGGAAGATGCATTTTTTAATTTTTGTGCTACTCTACCTTTTTCTTTTTTTTTTTTAAGACGGGTTCACTATGCAGTGCAGGCTGGTCTTGAACTTACTTTGTAGCCCAGGCTGGCCTCGAACTTGCAACGATCCTCCTGCCTCAGCCTCCCGAGTGCTGGGATTACAGGCATGTACCACTACGCCTGGCAGTGTGCTACTCTACTTTTAGAGTGATTGTTGACCAAAAATTTGGGTGAATGTGTTCTTTAGCCAAGCTACCAGAGGGTACTAGATTCGGTTCCATAAAGCTCCTTCATTCCTAAGTGCTTGAAATGTGTTCTTTCCCAATTTAATTAAATGTTTTAAAACAATAATTTTGTTTATCCATAAAATTTGGCTAGCTAAAACATACTATTAGGTGCACTGCACAGGTAAGTCAAAGTGACATATATGCCCTAATTCTTCCCAATCCAAAATTTGTGCCCTGGAGCTACAGCTTCTGTAGCAGCTGCTGAGTGTGGCCTGAGTGACTGATAGGCATATACATGGGAAGAGAAAAAGGCAGGGGAGGGTGAGGATGCAGGATTCGAAAGTATTAGAGGAACCTGTCAAAGAGAATAGGGTTGGAAGAGGAATTTGGAAAGTGCTGCTCTACAGAAACATCTTCCTTATTTGATATTTCACAGACTCCTAAATCTTTTTCAAAGTGGTTGCAACTGTTAATTTTTACCTGCTAGAGTCTCACTCGGAATCCTGTAGGGTTGCAAAAGTTGTCATTTTCTCATCTGAAGTCAGAAATCATCTTTCCTAAGTAAACTTCAAAGTGAGGGTTGCCAGATCCTTTATGTAAATAATTTAGTCTTTGCAAGCCATGGAATCTCTGTTGCAACTACTGCTTTGCCCTTGCAACGCAAGAGCAGCTTTAGACAGTGGACAAGCAAGTGAGCACACTATCTCCATGAAACACTATTCACAGAGGCAGGAGGTGAAGTGGATTTGCTCTGTGGACTTTGAGGCACTGGCTTCTGCTTCAAAGGAAGCTGTTAACACCTTTCTCATTCTGGGAAGTGGCTGTGCCAGTTCTGGTGGTCCTCATTGTTTGTACATAGTTGCTACCTGCTAGCCTCCAGCACAAGTAGTTATGTGAGCTATGGGTTCTTTCCAGCGGACGCCCGTGGTCTACTGTGTACGGCTCGCCAGGGCCCTGGTGGATGACTACTGCTGTTTGGTGCCAGGCTCCGTTCAGACACTGAAGCAGATATTCAGCGCCAGCCCTCGATTCTGCTGCCAGTTCATAACATCCGTTACTGCTCTGTATGACCTGTCGGCAGGTAAAGATAAACATGTTGTAGCCATCAAAGAAGCTTCAGCTGATGGCTGGTTTTATTTGCAAGGAATGCTTTGGCCTTTTTGTCTTTGAAATTCACTTCCTTATTTTGGGCCTAAAAGGTAAATACGTGGGCAGAGGGACCTGTGCAGTTTGCTAGGCGGGAAATTTTCTTTGTGTCCCCTCTTGCCTGAGTTGGAGTGATAGAAATGGCAAATGGTGTAAAAAGCCAAGTTGGAGTCTGGTGAGATGTGACCTTCTCCCCAGAAATATGACTTGCTTTTTATCTCCCACGTTTTGTTTTGAAAAATCCAGAGAAGCTACAAGAATAGTATAATAAACACTCCTACTTCTCATGTAGACTGAACCTGTATACTCATTGAGTTATAGCCCTACCCCTTTTTTAAAAATGTTATTTTGAGACAGGGTTCTTCCATGTCACCAAGTTGGGAGGCTGGGCAATTGGTGACCCTCTTGCCTCAGCCTCCCAGAGTGCTGGGATTATAGGCGTGTACCACCATGCCCAGCTGTGACAAGCAGTTTTGTTTACAGAGTCTGGCTCAAAGCCCAATTTTTTGTTTGTATTTCAGATTCCTCCTGTTTTGCCCGCTATTCTTACTGTCCAGAGAACTGACAAATAATTTAATTCTTCCAGCAGTGTGAGAGCCTGCAGTGACATTTTTGTTTCCATTTTCTGTTCAACCCCGTGTTGGTCTCTGCCAGTCCCCTGAATATATCTGAGCCTCCCTTTCTTTGTAACCTTTTTTTCCCTTGCTTTTACACATTTTAGCTGTTGAGAAAGTTTCTGTGGCAACAGTGTGGAGGTATAAGTACATACCATGTTCGTCCACTAACTCCACACTCTCCTTAGGAGCAGTTTGCCACTGGAGTAGGAGGCCGTTCTTGTGGAGCAATGCTACCCTGCTAAAGAGGAATTGTCCTTGGTCTCTTCTGCAGGGCTGCCTGAGAACAATTATTAGCTGGGTACTGTGTTGCTTTTCAGGTCATCACTTGTTTCAGGCCAACAGGATAGAAGTTGGCCTCGCCTCTGGGAATGGATGGATTAGCATGTGCAACAGGAAGGAATGTATGGAGGTAACCACTGACATGCAAGGTGTATCTGAAACATGGTGTTTGTCTTATAAGCTGGTGTGTCAGTGTCAGTGCTTCCTGAAACCAGTCAGCACACAGTGGTGATCTGGGAGGAACAGGCCTGAGACCATTATCAGAATAGCGATTAATGCTACCCTTCTGGTAATGAGAGCACCTGGGGGAGTCTGTGCCTTCACATCATGAAAGGAAGACACTCACCCTGTCATGCAGCCTCCTCTTACCTGAGTGGTCCTGAGAGCTGTGGTCTCACTCACTAAGTGAAGGAGTCGCTCACTTAGTACCCGTGCTTAAGTGTGTGCCCAGGGCACAGCACAGGCTGACTTCAGGCTTTTGGAGAGGCCTCTGCTCAGACCCGGGAGTACTCTGGAGTTGTGGGTGTGAGCCTGGTGTTACCCAGAAAAAAATACCTGGGAGGATTAAGGGTCTAGATCCACAGTTGGCAAGTGAGGGTTTTACCTGAATGCTGCTTCTGCTGCTGCTGTCACCTCACATCAGAAAGGGCAGTGTTTAATAGCAGATGGTCAGTGAGAATGATCTCACAGGCAAGACTGACTTTAGGGAAGGAGCAGCCAGAAACCCTACCCCATCCTGTGCCTGGCTTCCCACACTCTCCTCTTCCATGCTTGGCTGAGAAAGAATGCCGTCATCCTTAGTTACCCTGCGAGCTGTGGAGTGCACAGCCCAAGAGGCGGCTGGGGACACAGCCAGCCTGAGAGCATAGCGTCCCAGCTCCAGGATGGACAGTGTAGCCTGGTGGTCTAAGGGCCAGGCTGCCTCAGGTCGACCTGAGCTCACCATGTATTTCTCTGTGTCCCAGGGAATAAACTACCCATCACTGTACCTCAGGCTCCTCATCCTTTGGGAATAATTGATGGAATTATATAAGGTTTTAATGCATTTGTCTGTGAACAGGACTGAGACCAGTGCCCAGCACATATGAAGCTCAGAATAAGTGTCAACATTCATCCTCTTCTTTATTATTGTTCTTTGTCTCAGCCCTGGAACTTGCCATGTCTCAGGGATCACAGGAGGTCAAGCTGTGGCTTAGACAAGCATTCCAGCTCGGGGCTAGGATGTTTGGTGACTGACAGATGCTGGCAGATATTTTTCAAAGCCCAATGGAGTACTAAGGGAATTATTAACCTGACAAATATTTTTTCAGCCTCTGCTTTGAGCAGAGGGTCCTGGGCACTAGGGACGTAACAGTGACTTAGCCTTCATGGGGTGCATGTTTTAGAACACAAGACAAAATAATCCAGGCAACAGTGATCTGCCAGGAAGGAAGGCTGTGAACTTGGGGATCAGACCTCCTCTGTCCCCTTCTCATTTCTGTCCTCAAGACCAGGAATGCTTCTGACTGAATGGTCTTTGTTTGCAGATGATCTCATCCCACCTTTGGACTTGCTTGAAATGATTGTCAGTTGGATTTTTGAGGACCCACGGTTGATTCTCATCACTTTTTTAAATACTCCGATTGCAGCCAATCTCCCAATAGGATTTTTAGAGCTCACCCCACTCATTGGATTGATCCGCTGGTGTGTGAAGGCCCCCCTGGCTTATAAAAGGAAAAAGAAGCCCTGTTTATCAAATGGCCACGTCAGTAACAAGGTCACAAAAGACTCAGGTGTGGGCATGGACAGAGACTCCCACGTCTTGTACTCGAAACTCCACCTCAGTGTTCTGCAGGTTCTCATGACGCTCCAGCTGCACTTGACTGAGAAGAATCTGTATGGGCGCCTGGGGCTGATCCTGTTTGACCACATGGTCCCTCTGGTAGAGGAGATCAACAGACTTGCAGATGAACTGAACCCCCTCAATGCCTCCCAGGAGATAGAGCTCGCACTGGACCGGCTGGCTCAGGCTTTGCAGGTGGCCATGGCCTCAGGAGCCCTGCTGTGCACGAGAGGTAGGTTCCTCCTCCACTGGGCCTCCTGGGAGTGGTGACAGCACTGCCGAAGTAGAGGGAAGATAGGGAGTGCTAGACAGACACTGGTTCTGGTTGTGTAAAACTCCCTTCCTGTAAGGAGGGGGATAGAGGTCTCAGAATGTCCCCTGGGGGCACCCTTACCCGGCCGTCCCCATCCCAGTCCTGATGTGATTTCTGGACATCGCCTTCCGGCCCAGGACTGGGAACTTGGTATGAAGAATCTTTCCTCGTGAGGAATCTTTTCCCGTAGTCTTTTTGTCTTAGGGCATAATGCCCCTACAGTGCATTGTACACGTATACCTACGTGGAAGATGTAGGTCATGTCCATGGCATGTGTTCCCATTGCCCGTTTTGAGGGTTCTGTCATTCTCTTGCATTTCAGGGCCTGAGTCTGCCTGGTAGTGTCCTGGTGCCAGCAGTCCACTCCTGTTTATGTTTACACTGTTGACCCAGTCACAGGGGTGGCCCCATTTGATGGCTGCTGCTGCTGAGTTTCTAGTCTTGTCTTTTTTTCTTTTTTTTTTTTTGGTCTTTTTTGAGACATTATGCAGTTCAGACTGGCCTTGAGCACTTTGTAGCTCAGGCTGGTCTTGAACTGGAAACAATCCTCCTACCTCAGCCTCCTGAGTACTGGGATTATAGGCAGGTGCCACCATGCCTGACTTGATTTTTTAGTCTTGCTTCCAGTTTTGGAGTGCCTTAGCTGTCTGCTCAGTGTGACACACCTGCCCTTGGGTACTTTCCAAGCCACCTGACCAACTGTCAGTGAGGGTGCCCCTTTTCTAAATGGCTTCTTCTAGTTTGCACCTATTTTTAAAGCAAAAACTGAAGGAAAGGGAAACCCAGCTTCTAAAAGCACGTTGGAAATACATAGTGTCAGGCACTGTTGCTGACTTGCTAGCATCCTGGAAAAGAACCGTGTCAGCCAACAGTTCATCTTGTCCCAGCCTGTTTCTTAATCACGTATCTCCTTAATTTCAGATGATCTGAGAACCCTGTGTTCCAGGCTGCCTCATAACAAGTAGGTGCCTTGTTTGTTGGCATTGCTGGGACAGGGGTGGCGGGAAGCAAAACTCAGCAGACCCTGTTGTCTGGGTTCCTGAGGGCAGTTGGGCTGCAGGCTTCAGAGCTTCTCTTTGTAAGGAGCCTTTGGGACCTGATAATAAGGGAGGAGCAGAAAGACCAGCTTAACCCGCATGAGAAGAACCCTAAATAGAGCGTAAATGTGGGCCAAGAGTCATGGGGAGAAACCGGAGCCCAAGCCAAGCTCACTCAAAGCTCGCTCAGCCTGCTTCTGTTCGGTGGGGAGGGCAGTGTGCTGGCGCTCAGGGGAATGACGCTCTTGGGGAAGGACTGCAGAGCCACCAGCCTAGAGTGCAGGGTATCAGTTACGTGGGGGCTTGGGCTTCTGGCAGGAGGGACCCGGTTCCTGAGTGATGCTCTGTATGATTTGCAGTGACATTTGGGCAACCTCTTCACCTGTCTCTGAGCCTGTTTTCCCCTTGTAAGAGTGGACGGGGGACTGTTGGCTACCTCCCAGGGTGGTGGCGAGAATGAAAGGTGGTGTTTGTAAACTTCTCGTCGCCATCCCTGCTACATGGAATCCTCTCCGTAGCCTCAGTTGTACCCTGAAAAGCTGCTTTCTGTCCTTGTATCCTTGGGCAAGTTCCCTGTCTCCTGACACCTCAGTTTTGCTCATCTGAAAAATCAAGAAAATCGTAATTCTTGTGTCAGGTTCCCCTTGCCTTGCCCCACTGTAGGGCTTTCTGAGGACTGACCAAGTGCAAACTCAGAAAGCACCTGGAACAGCACTTGGGGGAGGGTATCTAGCACGTGTTAGCTGCTGTCACCATCGCTGTTGCTGGGATAACTTAGGATTTTCGCCTGTGTGAATCTGTTCATGGCAAAGAAGCTGAAAAGTATGTGCACAAAAACATCTCCTACAAATGCAGTCTCATAAGTGGAAGCAGCTTAATCACAGCACAGGGAGACTGGGTGAATCAGCCACTACGCTTCCCTGAAGGCCCAAACATTACATACCCAGTCATGAGGCAACTGTTCGAGGGCGCGTTGATAGCTGAGGGCAGAGCTGGGCCGGGGCTCACAGAACTGCAAACAGCTGAGTGGAGTGGTAGGGTTACTAGTGTCCCGCTTTCACATCTCACATTAGTCCTTAGCAAGGAGCTCGGGGCTCTGGCGCAGGCAGGTAGTGTGGATGAGGGAGTGGGCCAGCGTGGCTGGATTATGGATGTCATAGTCCCCCATGGCCTGGTCCCCTGGTTCTGTCAAGTCAGCAAGTCTGAGCAGGAGCTGACTGAGACAGAGATGTGCAGAGCCAGAGCCTGGGGCTGGGCTAGATGTGGAGGAAGGGCGGCCTTACCCCACGTTCGGGGACCTTGTTTTCCAGCCCCACTGATGGTTCTTCCAAGTGAAGTGGAAGAGATTCTGTGGGGCGGGGCAGTACTTTTGATGCTCCATCAACAGCAGGGATGGGCTGGCCCAGGCCAGCTGTCCTCCCGGAGACCTGCTGCCCTCTTGCCTTTTTCTGGGCCTCAGGAAAATTCCTTGCAATTTCACTCAGAATCCTTTGAATTCTGAGGGTCTCTTTGGTATTACTCAACTTTCCAACTAGACTGGAAAGGCCTGAAAGTACTTCCAATCTCTGGCAGGGCATGCAGGTTTAAACAGATCTTTGTTTTGCCTCTGTGATAGCCCTTCGGTTGGTTACATTTTTTATCAAGTTTCTTACCAAGTGTTACAAGAAAAGAAAACATAAGTGAAAGGAGGGTGCTACTGAAGGCATGCCTGAGGCCCTCCTGAGGGCTTGGACCCCCTTTGTGCTGGGGGTGGATGGATAGGGATCAGCTGTGACTGGCCAACCCCTTACCCTGGAAGCACTGGGCAGTGGCCAGAGAGCTGGCAGTCCACTGGGGAACAGACTATCACAGGATTGAGCAGCATCATATTGACAGTGTGCAGGGAAAGTGCAGCATCACAGGGAGGGAACTGGACCTGGCAGCCTTTGTTCAGTGATAGGAGAGACTGACATAGACCCTCTGGCTAGGAAAGGCCCAGACTGAAGCAAATGGTGCCTGTCTATCTGCACAGGAGGCAGCCTGTGTCCTCAGTGTGACAAGCCAGGCAGCTTCTGATAGGGAGCATCCTTGGGGAGTCAGTTAATGAAAAAGGGCTGGGGATATATCTTGGTGTGAAACCTGAGTTCAATCCCCAGTACCACCGAAGAAAGGGAGAGGGAACTTGAACTTAAATTTTTTAAAAAGCGGGGAAGGGGGACTGTCCAGGCAGCTGGGCAGCATGGTTGCAGATGGCGGGGGCCTGGGCTGCTGGTGAGGCAGGTGGTTGTTCAGGGGCAAGGCCTGATGGGAAGCTGTGGTCCTGGTGTAGGGGAGCTTGTGAGCCAGATGGGCTACAGTTCTGCAAGTTGGGGGGACTGCGCTCCACAGTCAGGAGGGATGGGGTCAAGGTGTAAACTGTGACCAAGGAGTGCTGTCTGGACTCTTGATTTCAGGCTTCTTTGAAAGGCTGGCTTTGAAGGGGCTGATGATTCTTGAGTTTACTTGTGACACAGTTATTGAGAATGACTTCGTGAGCTGGCCGCGGTGCCATGGCTCTATAATCCCTGCACTCAAGAGGCTGAGGTGCTTCCATGTGGCCTGTGACCTGCAGTGTAGAGCCCCCTCCACAAGTCACTGCTGGGTGTCCTGGCTTCCTTCCCCTTGCTGGTTCTCCTGTAGCTAAATCTTGCCCACCCTGGGTCACCTCCTGATCTGTTCCCAACCAGCCCCCTCCCTCCTCTTGTGCTCAGTGTCCACCTACCTGGAAGCCCAGGTGATGCGAGCCTTCACTGATGCCTCTCCTGGTTGGAGGGACAGAGCAGGCCCTGAAGCACGTGTTGCAGGAGGTGATCATGGCCCTGGCGATCCTAATGCTTCTCCTTGTTTCTGCAGCCTGCTCCAGCTGGTGATCTCTGGCCCAGTGCAGCAGTCACCACACACAGCGCTTCCCCCTGGGTTCTACCCTCACATCCACACGCCCCCGCTGGGCTATGGGGCTGTTCCAGCCCATCCTGCTGCCCACCCCGCCCTGCCCACACACCCTGGGCACACCTTCCTCTCTGGCGTGACATTTCCATTCAGGCCAATCCGCTAGGCTGGCCCATAGTGAGCCACATCACGGCTGAGTGCCTTCTGCAGCTGGGTCGAGGGAGCCTTCTGGAGAGAAGGGTGCTGGCCCTCCAGAAGAGGAGCCTAGGGAGGCAGCAGGCAGTTCCTCCTGGCTGGCAGAACCATCTTCGTTTGAAGTTTCAAGTTGTCACAGTCCAGGTGCCTACCTGGTCACATTCTTAAAAGTCCAGGTTGGATGGATGAAAGGAAAGCACACAGGCCTCTGCAGAGTGCGCTGCAAGTGTTTTTAATACTCCAGTTCTGTGGGCGCTGGCCCACTTGCTGTCATTCAGATGAACCCTCGGAGCCTGTGCCCAGAGGAGCACTGAGGAGAAGCCTTAGCTGTACGTTCATCTGCCCGGCCTCTCTCCTGTCTGTGAATGTGACACGTCCCTGCCGCAAGCACGGGCTCCTTCCGCAGCTCCGTGAGCTGCGACCCAAGGTTGGGCAGCACTGGGCACCACTCACAGACATCTGTCAGGGCTTCCCACCACCTTGCAAAGGAACTTCTGTTCTATCGGGCGTCTCTAAATTTTCCTTTCATATGCTCAAATAAATTTTTTCTAAACAATTTTATAGACTATGGAATTTTTTTGGGGGGGCAGGTGAGACCAGAGATCAAACCTCAAATGTACCAAGCAAGTGCTAGGCCACTGAGCCATAGCCCAGCCCTGAGGAATACATTTTAACAATGTAATAAATGAACTGTGGCCTTCCTCCCTGGTCTGTGATGACCACATGAAGGTTGAATCTAAGTTTTTAAGTTACTTTTGACAGAAGCACTACAGTGTCCCCACCCTGTTTCAGTCCAGTCTCTGGGCTTTGCTGACTTCAGGTCCATGTTCTCTTTCCCCTCAAGTACAAAATACAGCACTGGGGATTTTTTTTTTTTTTAAGACAGTCTTGCTGTATAGTTCAGGCTGCCCTTGAACTTAACCCAGGCTGGCCTTGAACTCAGAGCAAGCCTCCTCCCTCTGCCTCCCAAGTGCTGGGATTATAGGCAGCACCACCACACCTGGCTTTGTTTAAATTTGGGGAGGAAGGAAAGCTCAGTGACCATGTCACTGTGGCTTCCCTAGCCTGAAGTGAGAAGTGGCAAATGGTAACAGGACACAGTGGAGCATGAGAGACCTAAGATTACCCTGTAGGGAAGAAACGTAACCTTGTCATTTATTTACCCTTCTGTTCCTGGTTGAAGGCTATGGTCTGGAAGACCAGACCAAACAGAGAGAGAGAGAGAGAGCACGTGTGTGTGCATGATTTAAAATCTGGAGTTTAAGGCATCCCTGAGGTCTGTCCTCGCTTGGCAGGGACTGCATGTTCTTGCTCAGGGACAAGAGCCCACAGCTTTCCCAGCCCTTGGAGTGGCAGCCACAGCCAGGGCAGAGGAACTAGCTTGCAAGGTAAAGCCCATCAGGAATCTGTTTTCAATTCTTTTTTTTTTTTTTTTTGGTACTGGGAATGGAACTCAGGACCTTGTGCTTGCCAGGCAGGCGCTTGTGCCGTTGAGCTATATCCACAGCCCTAGGAATCTGTTTTCAGATTGCATTAAAGAGCCATGGACATGAAGGACATTTTGAGTCTGATTATCCCTGATTAAACCTGTGTCTTGGTTACTTTTCTCTCATTGCTGAGACAAAATACCTGGTGCCCAGAATTAAGGAAGGAAAGGTTTATTTAGTTTATAGTTTGTGGAGGTTTCAGTCTATAATCAGCTGGCTCCAAAGGAGGGTGGCAGGGCACAGGGACAACACTTAAGGCGGCACAAGACAGCAAAAGCAGCAAGAGCAAAAAGGGAAGAGCAAGCCTCTTTTCTTCCCTTCTGTTGTGTATTGGCTGTCTGCCCATGTCCAGACCAACCCTGAACCCTCCTCTTGCATAGGCTCAGGATGTAGAACTGCTGAGACCCTTAGCCAGGCCTCTAGACTCAAGTTGACACAATGTATCAACCATAGCATGCTTAAGTATAAACCTACTCATGTCAGATCTGGAACTGCAGAAGAATGTGTGGTCTGTCTGGGTGGGACATGTTGGTGAGGCTGAAAAGGTCAACGCTAGGCCAGTTCTTGGTATTTTGCTCCTGTATGAAGCATTTCAGAAAAGAACTGCCAATCAACTCAATGTCATGTCCTTTTTCCCGTGGATCCCTGAGCATTGCAGCATCCACCAAATGCTTCTAGAGGGTGGGCGGATCATAATTGCTCTCAGATTCAGGATGGTTCTTGCCAAAATAAAACAAGAAATTGAAAGAAAACCACTAACATGCAAGGTGGCACATATCTGAAATCTCAGCACTGGAAGGCTGAGGCAGGAGGATCATGAGTTCAAGGCTAGGTAACAAGATATATCTAGATATATCTTGATATATATAGCCCTTGATGATATATCAAGATATAAATAACAAGATATTGTCTCAAAAAAAGATCCAAAAATAAAATGTGAAAGCTGCAGACTCCTTTGGTAGTCTTAGCAGTAATTAAACCAACCTACTAAAAATGGAGGTAGATGTTCAATGTTCACACGCTCACAATCTTGTCCTATCTAGTAAGTATTATGTGCCAAGCACTTAATGGTTTTACCTAACATTAAAAATTAATACATGAGAAAATATTTGCAATATATACTATAGTATATCTCCAGAATGTATAAATAACAAGGTAATCAAAATGCATTCCAAAAAAAGTGAAAGAAATGAACAGAAAATTAATAGAAGGAAGAAGAAAAATGGCAAATAAATATGGTGAGATTGTCTGTGGTAACCAGAGGAATATAGGTTGTAGTCAGCCAGTTTTTCAGTCATCAGACTGGCAAAATGGACAATAGCTAGAGGTATGGAGAAGTGGTATCACACAGCGATAAACTGGTTTAGCCACTTTTGAGAAATTAAAAAATAAAATGGCCTTGTGACCCAGCAATTCCAAAAAACAAAAAGAGGATATTCAATGATATTTGCCATGGTATTTTCTAAGTAGCAATTTTAATGAGCTATAATTTACATGCCCAGTTGACTGGTTACAGGTACATGCCAGTAATCCCAGTATTCTGGAAGACTGAGGCAGGATTTTCACAAACCCATCCCGGGCAATTTAGCAACATAGTGGAACCCTGTCTCAAAAATTTTTTTTAAAAGGGCTGGTGATATAGTGAAGGTCCTGGGTTTAATCGCTAGTACAGCAAAAATAATAAAAATGTAAAATTCAGTGGTTTTTATTGTATTCATACAGTAGTGTAATCATTACCACTATTTTAGAACATTTCATCACCAAAAGAAACCCTACCTGTAAGGAGTCACTACCTTGATTCCTAAGGTTTGGGCAGCCTGGTCTACTTCCTGTCTGTGGATTCACCTTTGCTGGAAATTTTGTATAACTAGAATCACACAATACATGTGATTGACATATTTCATGTCATAGCGTGGGCCAGTGCTTACTTCCTTGTTAGGACTGAACAATCTATTACTTGTAGGTACCACATTTTATTTATGCATTTATCAGTTGATGGACATTGATTGGGGTGTTTCCACCATTTTGCTTCTTTTTTTTGAGACAGGATCTCACTATATAGTTCAGGTTGGCCTTGTACTCCCTGTGTAGCCCAGGCTGGCCTTAAACTCCAGGCAATCCTCCTGTCTCAGCCTCCCAAGTACTCGGATTACAGATGTGTGCCACCATGCCTGGTTCTGTTGGCTTCTTTGAATATTGCTTTGTATAAGTTTTTATGTGGCGTATTTTCAGTTTCCTTGGGAAAAATATACAATATTGCTCAGTGTATTTTTTTAAATAAGGAAAATCCAAATATGGATTAAGTAGCCATCCTTAGGGTCCTGGTCAACTAGTTGTAAACTCATCAGTCTTTAGGGACCAGGCTGGTGATGTCAGTGGGTGATGCTGGCAGGATTATACTCTAAGAAGGATTGGGTACTCAGCTAAACAGAACAAAACTGATCGATGCCATCCATGGGCACCTGTGCCAGGGTGAGTGTTGCCAAGACTTTCAGTTTTTAAGAGGAAGTGGAAATCAGATTTTTTTAATGCTGTATTTCTTAACTAAAAAAAAAAAACCACCATTGTAACTGTGTGGTTAGATGTCAAGATAGTCAAGCTGGGTGTGGCTGCAAACACCTGTAATCCCAACACTTGGAGGGCTGAGGCAGGAAAATAGCTACAAGTCTAAGGCCAGCCTTGGCTACATAGTGAGACCCTGTCCCCCCATCAAAAAAAAAAAGACAAATAAAAGAAGTCAAGATAGTGATGGAGAGTAGCTTATAACATGAATGTCATACCAGAATTTATTTCTAAGTAAAAAAAGAAACGTGTGTGTGTGTGCGTGTGCGCGCACACACACACACACACACACACACACACACACACTGTTGGTGCTGACTCCTTGGTCCACAAGTACAGATTTGCCTTTTCTCTTTTTTCTTTCTTCCCTTTCTTCATTCTTTCCCCTTTCCCTCCCCCCCTTCTCTTTTTCTTATTTTATTTCAGTTTTGTTTTTGAGACAGGCTCTTACTGGGTAGTTCAGGCTGGCCTCAGATTTGCTGTGAGCCTCCTGCCTCAGCCTCCCAAGTGCTGGGATGGCATGTGCCATTTTGCCTGGGTAAATTTATTTTATTTGTTTTACAGTGCTAGAGATTGAACCCAAGGCCTTGCTAGGCAAGCATACTACTGCTGAGCTATATCCCAGCCCTTCTTTTTAGATATGGTCTCACAGTATAGCTTAGCCTGGCCTTCAAGTTGGTATCCTTCTGCTTCAGCCTCCGGACACTGCTGGGATTACAGACATGCACCACCACACCCATAAGGAAAAGAGGGTTTTCCTCAGGACTTTAGTTATGGTGCCACCAGTGCCATGGTAGTGTGGTTACTTAAAGGAGCCTGGCACTGTAGGGGGACTTTGCGGGGGGGAGAGAAAAGGGAAGTACAGAGCCCTTTCCCCAATTTGCCTGCTCCAGGGGCCACTTGTCCCAGCCTGTCTGCAAAGACTGGATCTCTTGGAGATTTCCTGCCTTTGCCTGCTATGCATTTCCAGCTTCAGGCTACCAAGGCTGTGGCCAGTAAGAAGCAAAAAAGACCAAGCCTCAGAGCCACCTGCCACCTGGCTTCCCTTCGTGTTTTGTCTTCCCATCCCACCTTATTATTTATCTTTAGTCTTGAGGTACTTGTTCTCTGGGTTTTTCAAGTGTTTCAGCTGTGATCAGCAGGAGAGGCAGGCGAGTCCCTTCTTACCTCCTCAGAGATGTTCCCCACAAGCACCCTTTGCTCTTTCCTTGGGTCTGGGTCCCTTCTGCACCCAGCTTGGAATATTCCTATTGATACAAGTCATAAAATTGAGGTTAAATCAATTTCATTTCTGGTGCCACAGTGAGAAACTCACTATAGCCTCATCTCTGCAGGTCAGGCCCCTCTTGTGCCCAAATACCTTGTCACCTCGATGGCATGTTGTCTTGGTTACTTTTTTCTTGTTGCTGAGGCAAAATACCCAACGCCCAAAATGAAGGAAGGGAAGGTTTTATTTAGCTTACAGTTTGTGAAGGTTTCAGTCCATACTTGGCTGGTTCTGAGGCACAGGGGCACATGGCAGAGGGCAACAGTTCATGGCTGCAGTACACAGCAAAATAGCAAGAGCAAAAGAGAGGAATGGCAGGAGGAACAGCAAGAGGAATGGCAGCCAGCAGCCTCTTTCTCTCCCTTACATATACAAACTATCTGCCCTAGAGTGGGTATAGCTCTCACACCCATAATCTCACCAAACTATCTACGCTAGGGCAGGTATAGCTCTCATACCCATAATCCTAGCATTGGATCATGGATCAGTCATAAACTCTAAAAGCCATCCCATAACTGCATGAGGATTTGGGGGGACATGCAGACACAAACCATAACACATGTGTATTGACTGCTTGATTTCAAGTGGCTGATTAGATGCCCCGAGTTCTCCCCGCTGGTAGCCTTGGTTCAGGGTCTCAGTGAGGAGCCTTAGGCTGGGGTGAGAAGGTACTAGAGTAGCTTGAAGAGCTAGTGAAGTAGGGGAAGCGCATTATACAGACACTCCAAGCATTTTTTTTTTTTTTTTTGCGGTACTGGGGATCGAACTCAGGACCCTGCGCCTCCTAGGCAAGCGCTTATTCCACTGAGCTATATCCCCAGCCCTGGGGTGAGAAGGTAAAAGGCTTGGTGCGGATGCTGAGATGAACTGTCCAGGCCCACACCTCCCTGAGGATCAGAGGATTTATCCTGAGCTGCAGAGAGGCTGAGGCAGGTAGTGCTCAGCTCTCGGCCCTCTTCCGGTTTCCCTCAGCGAAGGCTATGATGAGGTAGCGTGAGTCTAATAATGGATGCAGGTGTATGAAGTCACTGCCACTTGCTCCAACTTGTGACAGCTCTGAAGAGCCATTCTGGATGCTGAGACTCCGTGTCCTGGGTGTGTGTGTGTGTGTAAATGTGAGGCTGAGACAGGATCGCTGTCCAAAGCCTCCCTCTCCCCAGTGCTCCTTCCTTCTCCTTACTGCTCTGGTTCGTGGAACCCTCTATCACAAGACTCCTCTGTGTTAACTTCTGTTCCAGAATCAGCTGCCCAAGTGTAATCCCTGGATAAATGCCCAACACAGCTACTTAAGGAGGAGAGGTTTAGTGGGACATGGTGGTATTCACCTGTAATCCCAGCTCTCTGGGAGGCTGAGGCAGGAAGATACAAAGTTTGAGCCCAGACTGAGAAACTTAGTGAGACTGTTAACGGTAAAAATAAAAAATCAGGTCAAACTCCGTAGGGGATCAAAGAACTCATTCAGAACAAATGGAGTTTTAATTAACTTTAATTTAGAACCAATTGGACTAGTCATTGGCCCCCATTCCTGATCGGAGAATGTGGCCCTTAACTGCCTTTGTTTTTACCTTATATACAGTTTTGGTTTCCATAGTAATAGGTTGGAATGTTTAGACTTGGCCACAGTTGTTTCCCTTGCACCATGTGACCAGGTCAGGCCCTGGCCACAATGATATATACTTTAACAACTCAGGCAAGAAGAAGAATTCCAGGACAAAGTCAGGATTGTAAAGTTAATTCTTTACAACCCCTCCGGGATGTTTCTCAAGACACATTTTGAGGCTTGTCTATCTGAAAATGATGTGCTAAAAGTCGTTGCCCCTTACAAGACCCACTCTCTCTCTTCACTCACATGCGCGCGCGCGCGCACACACACACACACACACACACACACACACACACAAATTTAAAAAAAGAAAGAGAAGTTCAACTGGGCTCATGGTTACAGAGGTTTCAGTTCATGCTTAGCTGGCTCCAAGGCAGAAACATTGTGGCAGAAGGAGATGGGGGAGCAAAGCCGCTCAGTGCACGGCAGCTGAGAGGCAGAGCACAGGGAAAGAGCACCAACAAGGTGTACACCCTCCAAAGACACACCCCCATGACCCCCGTGAGCTGAACCTCTGCTCACAGCACGTTCAGGATTTACCCTCTGAAGAGTACAGTGTCCTCAGGGTCCAGTCACTTCCTCTAGAGTCTCTCAATCCAGTCAAGCTGACAAGACCGGCACACCAGGGGACCAAACCTGTGACGAAACTGACAGGCCCAGGCACGTCCCTCCAGCCATGGTACATGCAAAGCCTCGGTCCGGTGAGAGGTGAGGCCCTGTTGGCCAGTGAAGCAGCCTCAGTCAAGCTTCATTTCCTGCAGCTGAAATATGAGTTCTGCACACCAGATATTTCTCTCTGCATGGCTCTCTGGTTGTACTGACCACAGAACGTGAGCTGTGTTGATCAGACCATTGCCTGAGAACTGATTTCCACTGTACCAACACACGTGGTGCTCCCACGCTGCTCCTGGAGGTTTAATGCTGCCTCCTTAGCTCAACCAGCCGAACATCCTTCCATCTGAGTTCAGACTAGGAAGTCCACTTCATTGGCCTGCTCACTATCACACCAGGCCAAGCAACAGCTCAGTGATCCTGTACTCCTGTCACTAACCCATTTCCAAAGTCAGGTGAGGGAAGTCCACCGAAACTTTATGACAGATAATTGAAGGGGAGATGGGGGAATGTCAGATCCTGCGATCAGTCCAGCCCAGCATTCCTGCCCCAAGACTCTGGATGTCTCCTCGATCCCAGGCCAAGGCCAGTTCTCCTAGGAAGAGGCTAATATGTGATTCAAGTTGGCATTAGCCTCCTGCCAGGCTGCTGACACTATGCCCTGTGTATAAGTTGGTACAAAAATACAGACTCCCCTTAGCACACAGTCCTTGCATTCAGCTTGGCTCACATCACATTCGGCTCCTTGGACTAAGTTTCACCTCACTTCTCCAACAAGTCTCAGACTTTTCAAGTATAAGTTTGTGCATCCTGGCCACTTCCTTCTTGGGACTTGGATGTTCCTCTTCTCCCTCGTTGGTCCTTGGGGGTGTACTGAGTACAGGTTCTGATTGCTCAGGGACATCTGCGTAGGCGGGAATGGTGTGGCGAGGAACAGTCAGCTCTCCCCTGCAGGAGCATGGCATTCTGTATAGAGGTCTTTCAAAGGAACAGGAAGATGTCTAGTCCCTGTGTCCTTCCAAAGACACCTCTTTCATGGCCAGCATTCCCAGCCTTCCCAATGAATACCTCAACCTTGTACAATGCATCTAGGTTTGCGAATCTATTATTGGTTGAATAATGTTCCCCTCTCTTAAAAAGTCATATAGTTGAAGTCCTAAACATCCAGTACCTTATTTGGAAACAGGATCACTGCACAAATAATTAGCTGGGATAGATGAATTCATTGAAGTGGGGCCAAACCAAACATGATGGGTACCCACATAGAAATGGGAGACAGAGACACCCATAAAAATGAAGACGTGATTGAGGTGATGCCTGCACAAGACAAAGGACAACAAAAATTGCCAACAGTCACCAGAAGCTGGGGAGAGAGCTGGAATGGATTGTCTCTGCCAGCCCTCAGAAGGAACCAGCCCTGCTGACATCTTGATTTTGGATTTCTAGCCTCAGAACTTCCAGACGATACATTTCTGTTGTTTAAGGCACACAGTCTGTCTTTTGGCAGCAGGAGCAAACAAACCACAGAGTCCACATGGAGCTCCCTTCCAGTGACCCAAGATTTAACTTCAGATACAGGTTTTTACACCTTTGCCTTTGAGATTTTCTCAGAGTAGACCTGGAAGGGCCTGGCTCCATCTGGGCCTCACAAAGCGATGCTGAGGTCTTGCTGGAAAGGAACCACCATCATCATGTGGAACTTCCCTGCACATGGTCCTGCATCCCTTTGCATTAATTTGAGCTTCAACAGAGGATATGTGATACCAGAAGACCCTAATTGATAGTTTGATCCATTGCCTTAATGGAGCACCTTTCCCCATCCTAGAACACACATGGGAAATCTCCTTGCCTTTCTCCAACTTGGCCCAGTGACAAATACCAGATATCCTACCTTTTCCTGGGAAAGCAGTGCCTATATACCATGTCTAGCACCAGTTTTTACATTTGTTAGTGCTCTCTGTGTGCAACAGAAATGCATCTTGAGTGGATTTGTTGAAGAAAATAAATTTTTTGGTGCAAGGTCAGTTTGTAGGAGAAAGGGGAGCCAGGGAACTCTGGGCTTCTCAGCACTGGAAACCTAAGAGACTACTTCCCTAAGGCACCTGTAATTGTCAGTTCAACCCAGCCACTTTTGGTTCTGATGTGACTGCTCCAGACTCCTGGCAGAGATAGAGGGTTTTCTGCCTGGCTTCGGTCAGATGCCTCATCCTGTGGATCAGGGGTGGAAGATTAGTTACTATGTGGAGTAGTTTTTGCTGCAGTTGTCAGTGTAACATGGTGCCCCAAATTTGATTTCATCTATTCATAAATCTCTCAGTTCATTCAACACGTGTTGATATCTATCATACTAAGTCTTAGGAAGACAATGGAGACCAACCTAAACTCCTTGACTTGCATAAAATCAGCATCATGCAAATATGTCATTGTCCACTCTAGCTGCCAGAACCTGGGCAGTTTGTAAACAGCAGAAGTTTGCCTCATGGTTATGGAGCCTAGGAAGTCTAAGATCAAGGTGCTCACAGAGTCAGTGTCTGGTGAGGGCCTTCTTCCTAGTTTATAGAGCACCATCCTCCTGCTGAGTTCTCAGAAAGAGGCTGGAGGTCTCTCTGGGCCTCCTTTATAAGGACACTAACCCCATTCACGAGGGCGCTCCTTCATGACCTAGTCATCTCCCTAAAGCTCCACTGCCTAATACAGCAGTCCCCAGCTTCTTTGGTGGTGGTTTTGTGGAAGATAATCTTTTCAAGGAATGGGAGCTTGGGGGTGGCTTCAGGGTGATCCAAAGAAGTGCAAAACTAAGTCACTCATCTGTGCAGTCCACAATAGGGTTAGTGTTCCTATGAGACTCTGATGCCCCACTCACCTGGCAGGAGGCGGAGCCCAGGTGGTGGTGAGAGCGGTGGGGAGCCACTGGAAATACAGATGAAGCTTTTCTCCCTCACCGCCACTCACCTCCTGCTGTGTGGCCTGATTCCTAACAGACCATGGACTGATGCCAGGACATACATGCTGGGCAGCCTGTGCCACACTCAAATTTGCCACTCTGTCCCAGTGATATTCTGAACCTTCTCCATCACTGCCAGTGAGAGATGCAACTTCCTGCAACTCCACAGCCACAGTCCAGGTGCAGCTCTAAGTCTATGGCAAGCTACTTCCCATGGGGCTGTCATGGCCCATGACTTTGCATTTCACACAACTTCCCCACCAGTCACACTAGAAGCTAAGAGACAAGGAGGAAGACCTTGAAATTCTAAGGTGAAACAAGTGCTAGTTATAATTCTATCCAGTCAAATGGGAAAGACTTCTTAGACAAGAAGTGTCTCTGGAGAATTGCTCATGCAGTGAAAAGGCTGAGAAGGCTGAGAAGTCTCAAGAGCTGCAGTCACTAAGTAGAGACCCAGGAGGGCCAATGGAAATCTGAGGGCCTGAGCACATGGGGAGGCCATCATATAAAGTGGAGTCTAAAAGCTGGCATGGTCAAGACCCGAGAAAAGGACGGAAATTTTAGTCCTATATGTAGCAGGGGTATCTGCTTTACTCAATATCCTGATTAAAATGTCAGTCTAATCCATAAACACCCTCAAAGACACACGCTGGGTAATGTCTGGCCAAAGGTGTAGGCACCTTGTGGCCCAGTCCAGTTGGCACATAAAAATAACATCATAGAAAGGTTCCCAGATATATACTTGCTTTATACCTTTCCTCAAGACTGCTGGACAGTCTGCTCCACCAAATGGAGGTGAGGATAATCACTGCTAGCTGTAGTGTTGATCTCAGTGGCTTAGCCCCAAAATGTTTACATTTCCAACATGGATTGCCAAGGTCTACAAACCTACTGACTGGGCCAGTTTTAGTCTGTGGCCTCTTGGTTTGCTCTCCGTTCTTCTGTGGTCTCCTCAGTGTTGCAGGAGGCTGGAAGACTGCAAACTACATTTCCCAGGATCCCTGGCTTGCTGGCTTCTGGGTATATTCTGTCAGTGGGAAGAACTCATAAAATCTCAGAAGTCTGAGATCTGAAGACATTTCAGAGTGAAGATTCAGAGTGAGACTGAAGACATTTCCTGCTTCTGGTGGCAATTCAGGCTGTGGCTGGTGAGGGCTCCTAAGTTCTTGTTTTATAATCACATTTCCGACCGTGGATAAGCTGCTTCCATCACACAGTACTTAGAACGGTGTGGCTCTCTCTAATTATCTGAGTAGCTCTCTTCAATGTCACTTTCTCTATGTTCCTCAGAAACTAGAGGTACTAACCTATGGCATTCTCATCTTCTTCTTGATGATACTGCGGCACTTTTAACATGTTTGTAGCAATTTTGCTCTATTCAGTACTCTGTTTTAATTATTTAAGAATTCTTCTCTTTCCCTGGCTGAAGCTTCCCAGCCTCCGGCAGACTGAGGCTCCATGTGGAATGCACTTCCTCCAACACCACCAGAGCAGGAGAGCAGTGAAATAGAGGTGGCACCCCAGCTCCTACCTCCTATGTGCTTTGGCTTAGAAGTAGCATACGTCAGCTAGGTATGGTGACACGTTCCTATAATAGAAGCACACTGGGAGGCTGAGGCAGGAGGACTTCAAATTTGAGACCAGCCTGGAAAAATTAGCAACTTTAGCAAGACCCTGTCTCAAAACAAAAAATTTTAAAAAGGCTTGGGATGTAGCTCAATGCAAAGACCTTTGGTTTTATCTCCAGGACTGATGGGGGAAAAAATAGAAGTAACATACGCCACTTCCCTTCATAGCCCATTGGTCAAATTGATCATTCAACCCTAATTTCAACATGGAAGATGTGGAAATCTAGGCAAGCACTTGGAATATTTGATGAGCACGAAGTGCCTCCTATCAGAATGAGCTAATCAAGACAGAATAGATACAGTATGAGAAAACTGGAATGAGTGCAAGAGAGAGTGTGAGCGAGCCAGGAAAGTCCCAGAGGAGAGTCCCAGGGTGACAGGATGACCTGCCCAATTGGGATCTAGAGGCAGGAGCCTCTGGAAGGATGATCGGAGTGTACAACATGAGACATATTTCTGACCAGGCTGCCAGATGGGAAGGCAGGTGGAGAAGTGTTTACAAAGCCCAGGAAGATTGATGTGGTAAGATTTACTGAGTCAAAGAATGACTCAAATAAAAAGAATTTTTAAAAAAGATGAGAAAGCCATGAAGAATATCCACACAGGTATAATTATGGAAACAATAAAAGAATAAACATGGACTTAACCAAAACTACAATAAACTGTAAACATCAGAGTCGTCACAGACCCCACAGGTTAATGGCAGTGTCCCAAGTGTGACTGCCCTTTCTTTAGATGCCACACATAAGTTCCAGGATCGCAGGCCACTTATGATGACCAATTGGCTACATTTGTTTTAAAGGCAGGGTCTTGGTATATAGCCCAGGATGACCTAAAATTTGTGGTAATCCTCCTGCCTCAGCATCTCAAGTGTTGGGATTATAGTGCACCACCACACCTGACTTTAGCTACAAATTTGGAAAGTTCCCATGACCTATTATGGTTTAAGCATTCACTAGACCACCTCACAGAAATCAAGGTAGCGTTGTTAAGGTTGCAGTTTTATTTTAAGGGATATAAAGAAGGACCAGCCATGGTCCACAAGAAGACCTCTAGGATGAGACCTGGCAGAAGCCTGAAGGTATCCCTGTGAAATCAGGAAGCACACCCTCCCCACAATTTAGTGTTCACCATTACCCAGGAAGCTGAGTCCTGAGGTCTTATTGGGGTTTATTACACGATCATAATTGATTGAATCATTGGCATGTGATCCAACTAAATTTCCAGCCCCACTCCCCCTATGGGTCAAGTTGCTATTGCCTAGTGCAGCACCCCAGCCCTAATCATGTGGATGGTTTTGCTGTAGGACCAGTTTGTGTCCAGACTTCTAGAGTCCCACCAGTGAGTCACCTCATTAGCATAAAACTCACAACAAAGACACTCCTATCCCGGGGTGGAGGGGCCCCCCATACTGCCAGAGTGTAGAAGCTCTGTCAGGAACCAAGGCAAACATAGATAAATTCTTTACTATACAACAGCAAGAATAGAGGGAAAGTGTGTGTGTTGTGTGGGTGTGCATGTGCACGCAGTTTAAAGAGTTATTTTTGCCAGGTGCAGTGGTGCATGTCTGTAATCCCTTGGTGGCTGAGGCAGGCGATGGCAAATTTGAGCCCAGCCTAGGCAACTTGGTGACTTAGCAACACTCTGCCTCCAAGTAAAAAATAAAAAAAGGGCTGGAGAGGAAACTTAGTATGAAAGCCCTGGGTTCAATTCCTAGTACCTCAATCAATCAATCAATCAGTCTTCATCTTCAAATAGATACTCTCTAAGCTGTAATCAAGTAATAACATGAGAAGCATGTTATTTAAAAATATGACAGCAAGCTTGGCGTGGTAGTGCATGCCTGTAATCCAAGCACTTGGGAGGCTGAGGCAGGAGGATTGTTGTGAGTTCAAGACCAGCCTGGGCTACAAAGTGAGCTCAAGTCCAGTCTGAACTCCACAGCAAGACCCTGCTCAAAAAGACAAAAAAAAAAAAAAAAGAAGACAGCAAATACAGAAAGATGGGAATGGACTCAGGAGTGAGATAAATTTATTGTTGCTAAAGCCTTGGACATCCAACTAGGTGTGTTTGTTACCTTGAGAAAAATTAGAGGGACAAGGAAAGGAGAAAAGGGGCAGCTGCTGCGTCCAGTGCCCATATGGGATGGGAAACATGCAGGGAGAAAAGCCCTCTGCTACCTGCCATTCTGCAAACGTGGGCAGTGAGGGACGAAGGCAGCAGAGTATGAAGGGGTGGGGGTGGTGGGAGAGGCCAAGAGGAAGGGGAAACCAAGGTGTTTTCCTCTCAGCAGTCCAGCGGGATCGGCCAGGACTGCCTAGAAGCAGGAGAAGATGGGGAAGTTGGCATCTGGAGGTCTTGGCTGACATTAGTGGGTGCTGTCCCTGGGGAGCGGTGGGGTGGAGGCCTGGAGAGGGGAAGGAGGGAAGGAGCAGGAGGGAAAGAAGGGGGGCCACGTGTTCTGAAGACAGGGAGCGCCGAGGGTGTGTAAATGCTGTTGGAAAGAAACCAGCGGAAGAAGAGGTTAAAGATTCCAGGGGTGAGGCCATCCTAGGAGAAGCCAGAGAAGCCAGAAGGACAGCCCTATCCCTGCAGTCCTCCTGGGGGAGGGGAAGTGCACGCCTGCCCCTTGTCCTTATCCCCCTTGTCCACTCACTGTACTCCTGGCTGCCGGGCTGGTATCTTCACTTCACAGACAGAAGGTAGCACCGGACTTGGTTACCTGGCTGCAGGAAGGATAACCTGTGTCCCCAGATTATCCGGTCTCCAAAGCCAGGTTCTTGCTGCTTCACTCACTGCCCAGGAGTCCCAGGCAGGTGACTCACTCTCTGCCCTCTGGAGCTGCTGGTGTTGGGGTGAAGCTTCCAGAGTACAGGCTTTTCTGGCAAGGGGCAGAAGGCCCAGCCCCAACCAAACTCCAGTGTCCGTGGGGATCAGGAGGAATCCAAGTGCATGGCAGTGCTGTAAGCAGGGACACAGGGCTGTGACCCTGGAAGGGCTCTGGTGCCCCTCTAGTGGGCATTCCCACTCCACCCCCAGAGGCTCTCTGTCATCAGACCTTTGGGGTTTTCAAGAGAATCTGCACATCAAGATTTCTGTGTTTATTGTCCAGACTGCAGGAGAGGTCCGTGCTTAGTCTCCAGGTTGGAAAGCGGTCAGGCAGAGTGGAGGACAGGGAGCTGGTCAGGTCAGCACTTTGTGGATGGAGACCCCTGTGACCCAGGCAGGAAACAGCCTGGAGTGTAAGGAAGAGAAAGAAGCTGCAGAGGACATGGCCCAAGGAGTAGGGAGAGGAGCCTGGAGGACCTGGAGAGAGGGGAGGGCTGACCACTTGCTCAAGGGGCCAGAGGAAGAGAGCAGGACACACAGAGACAAGAGCCATCTCTGCCAGTTCAGAAGGGTGGTCCGGATGGCCCACTGGATCCATCTGGGTCACAGCTGCTGCCCTAACTGTTCCAAACTGCCCCCTCCCTGTCCTGGCCAACCTAGAGGTCCAAAGTGTAAAGTGTGGAGAGGTTTGTCCTCCTCAGAACCTGCTGGGGCCTCATTAAGGAGCATCATCTAATTAAGAGCTTATTAGCACCAATTTGTACCCCCGGGGGGGGCACCCCAGGCCAAGCCTGTGTCCTCCAAGGGGTGGTATTGCCTGCCTGGAGCCCCTTCTCGCCGCACCCATGCAGCGACAGTCGCCAACCGTAGCGCGCGGACACGCGCACAGGGGATGCTCTGCAGCGCGCCGCTCTTGGCACCGGCCGGCCCGGGACGCACGCAGGGCCGCGCATCCGGTCCCCGGTGAGTGGCCGGGCCGGGAAGGGTTAAGCCCACCGAGCTGGCGGAGGCCTAGAGCGGCGGCGGTGGCGGTGGCTGCAGTGGCGGCAGCGGCGGGGGCCGGGGCGCGGGGGCGCGGGGAGCGGGGGCGCGGCGGGCGGCAGGGGCGGGGGACAGGATGCGGATGCCGGGGGGACTTCCTGTGCCGGCCCCGCGCCCCCGCCCCGGCCCGGCCGGCTGCCCACACGGACGCACGCACGGGAGGGCGGGCGAGCGCACGGGGACCAAGCCCGGCTGCGGCGCCCGCCCCCCGCGCCTCGGCCCAGGCCCCCGCGGGCTCTGGGCACCTGTGGCCGGTGGCCGCCCAGGACCTGTGTCTTGCGGCCCCCGCCGACCCGAGCCCAGGCCACTCTGCCGGTCAACCCGGGGCGCCGGCCCGGGCCCTGTGGCGCGCGATGGTCCCCCGAGGCTACCCCTAAGCCCCGCGCCCCATCAAGGGCTCTGCTTCTGGCCCGCGCCCCCACCGGAGAGTCTGCACCAACTTCTGCCCGGGAACTCCACTCTGCCCCTTCTCTCGGCCCAGGGCGACCTCGGCAGCCCTGACAGCGCGGACCCTCCGGAGTGCCCAGAAGGGTCACCCGGGATGGCCAGTGCCTCCCTAGGTGGAGGCGCCTTCGGAAGGAGCCAGCTGATTGCTGTGTAGCCTTCACCTTGCAGCCTCTGTTGACCACACCTCCCCGAGTGCAGGGGCTGCCACCCGCCGCAAGAAATGCTGTCCCAGGTGAGGCCCTGGGGCGCCTCTTGTAGGAGGGTTTGCACTGACTTTGGAAAGGCCCAGGGAGTAGGAGTCAGCCTCAGTGGGGAAGAGGGGAGGCCGGTATGTAGGGCCCCCTCTGCAGGGTGGGCTCAGGAGCCCAGGCAGGTCGGCATTCCCTGCCCTGGGTTATAGAGCTCTGGGCACCTGCCTTCTCAGGAGGCTGGGGTAGTACCTGACACATGTGGCCTGCCGGTGGCCTTGGAAGGCTGGGTGAGCTCCTAGAGCAGTCTGGAAGACAGGAGATCCGGGAGACCAAGGGAACTGACTTTGAAGGCTGCAAGGGAAATGTGACATGGACAGTCTCTCTCTTGTCTGAGAGCACCCCCTAAATGTTCATCTGTGACTCTGGATCACTACTCTTGGAGGGCTGGTTTTTGCATCATGTCTCAATGAGGAGTGGCCACTGGCTCTGTTGGGGCTAAAATTGAGCCCCCGAATAGCCAGGAGAAGCTGTCACCTCCCACCTGAACAGCTTCCTTCCTTCCTCTCAGCACAGCCGGCTCCCGGAGATCCCGGTGTGACCGACAGGATGGAGATGGGGTCAGCGACAGAGACCTTTGTGTTGGAGCTGCGATGTCTTGAGGATGGGGGCCCAGGGCCTAACACCCTCTCAGGTGAGGGCTGGGGGAGGGATGATGAGACTTCCCCAGTGAGAGTCTTTTGGCAGCCCCCAAGATCAGCTGCGGCAGAGAGAGGTACTTTGGAGTAGCTGACAGCCCACACCCACTCACACCAGCCACTCTGGCTGCCTTGAGTAACACCTGCATGTTGGTCTTGGGATTTTTCCCAGATGGCTTGGTCAGCCTGAGGTCTTGCTGGAAAGGGGACCTGCACCCTGGTGCTGGCTGGAAATTGGTCCCAGATGCTCCACAGTGAGGTAGCTCCGCTGTCCTTCCGCCTGGCCCTGGCTTCAGTCTCCAGTTTCCAGATGCATTCTGGGGCAGAAATGCTCTCCCCTCTGCCCCTTGTACCTCAAGCACTGACTCTGCGGCTTCTTTCCCTTGTGGCCTCTACCCCTGCTCGCTTGTCCTATCACATGGTTTCCATCTGTTTTTCTCCACCTGATGCAAGGGGCAAATATGCTGCCAGCCTTCCAAGAGGGCTCCCTATGAGATCCATGCTGGATGAACCTTCTACTGTGGCCATAGTCAGGAGAGTCTGTTTCCTGTTGGGTGCTTTAAGGGCACTGATTAAGGTCCAGGGCAGAGTTGAACTGACCTTGGAAGGACAGGTGGAATTGGAAAGATTGATGCGGACATGTGGGCTAAACAAAGACTATTCAGTACTGGGGGTTGTACCCAGGGCTTTCACACTGAGCTATGTCCCTAGCTACCCCCCTTTTAATTTTTTATTTTGAGACAGAATCTTGCTAAGTTGCCAAGCTGTCCAGGCTGGACTTGAACTTGGTTGAAGTTTTCCCTCAGCCTCCCAGATTGCTGAGATTATAGGCATGTGTCTGGCTAGGATTCTTCTGATTTATAAATTTAACTGATAAAACCTTGCAAGGGTGTACATATCAGGGAACACAAGTACATATTTGACTCCTTTTTTTGGGTGCCGGGAATCGAACTTAGGACCTCATGCTTTCTAGGCAAGTGTGTTGCTGAGCTACATCCCCAGCTTAAGTACATATTTACAAAATGCCTTTGATAAAAATGCTGGAATTTCTGCCCCATAAAGTCAAAGTATCCATGTGACCAAGCTAGGTATGCAAATCACATAGAGGCATAGTTTGTTCCTGTTGCTCCCAGAAGTGGAAGAAGGGTGGACCTAAGAGATATCAGACAGGCTTTGTGGCTGTCTTCATCCGCAACCTGTATACCCCCAACTGGTGTGAACATGAAAAATGCATTCGCTGATCATTAGTCTAAGCATGGGTCATTAGAAATGTTTTTCTAAAAGAGGATTATATACATGTGGATATCTTTTGGTTTCATTCTATCAATATTCCTGGAAAAATGGACTGAAAGCAAAATTTTATCAGTCCAGGTATGGCTTTCCGTTACAAAATTTAAAATATGATCCTATGGGAAGAACATATGTTGAAATCAGATTTGGAAATAGAGAAAGTTCCTAGGTTCACATGTGTAAAGAAGAATTAGGATTTTCTGATAGTACAATATTAATACTTAGAGAAACTGAAATTAGACATCATACAGAAGGGACAAATATAGTAATAGAGTAACTCTTGTGTTTGCACCTCATCCAGTACCGAGGCTCTACATTTATCCTCTCCGGATTTCACAGTATTCCTGAGAGGGATATATCTCCTTTTGCAAAAGGGGAAACTGAGGTTCCATGAAATAAATTGGTCCATGTCCACGAGGCTTAGTCCTTTTTCATTCCTGAATGCCAACCTAAAATACTTTCATATCTCAGTATTTCAAACAGAGCTAGTTAAATCCTGAGGATTTGCAATTGGAGGGAGTTTTTAAGCACCTGCCAGGCTGTAGAGAATATTCCAGGGTCTTGAGCCTGTAAGGGGCAGGAAAGCTCCTAATTTCGTAAGTCAGGTTCTGAAATAAGGGCCACTCATCTGAAACTTGGCTTCACAATCACTTTGGCGATTCCTCAAAACTGTTTGTGGTAGCCTTTCCAGGCATCTTTGAAGAAGTACCTTATTATTTACAGAGAAGTTGAGTTAATTTATTGAAAGTGTGACCATCACTGAGGTCAGAGTTCAACATGGGGCTCTTGGAATGCCTGGTTCTCTGATTTCCAGTGGACATGGATGAAACACAAGGGACTTCACAGACAATGGGGTTGCGAGCCCTTGACACATGTTCTGGTATAGGTGCAAAGATCTAAACTGTGTGAAAGGAAGCCCAGAGAAGGGGTTATAGTTGGGGCTCAGAGTGAGGTAACCAATAGTCCCTTGGGCATATTTTTAAGCCAGACTTCATTCCGAGCATTTCACTGTCTGCCATGCTGCCATGCTGCCATGGTCACTTGATCTAATGAGTTTGGGTCTCTGCTGAACTCATTAGTGCACCCTTGATGGGCCGTGTGTGGAAAGGGTGAGGGGCAGTTATGGGGACAATGGACCAGACAGCTGCCTGTAGATCCTCCTCTCCTGGCTTCTTGCCATTTCCACTACAGGTGGCAGTGGTGGGAGCGAGAGTCAAGAGGAGGAAGAGGGGAGCAGCAGCCCACAACTACCAGCAGTCTCAGCCCCAGGAGGGGCCAGCAACATCACAGAAGCCCAGCCAGGACAGCAGAAATGGCAACAGCAAGAGTTACAGCAGCAGCCAGAACTACAGCAACAGTCACAGTATGAGCAGCTGCAAGAGCAGCAAGCACAGAACCAACTACGAGAACATCAACCAGAATCGCAAGGGCGGCAGCAGGATGGGCAACTGCAGCAGTCTCGACTACAGCAGGAACTACAGGAAAACCACCAACCCATGCAACACCAGGAACTGATGCCACAGCGGCAGCTAATGCAACAGCATGGACAGGTGGAACAGCAGGTGCAAGAGCAATTGTTGCAGCAACAGAAACAGTTACAGCAGCACCCAATGCAAGAGCAGCAGCAGGAAGGGATACGGCAGCAGCAAGCGCAAGAGCAACAATTGCAGCAGCAACAGGAACAAGTACAACAGCAGCAAGTGCAAGAGCATCAATTACCGCAGCAGGAAAAGTTGCAGAAGCAGGAAAAGTCACAAAAGCAGCAAGCCCAAGAGCAACTACTGCAGCAGCAGCAGCAGCAGCAGCAGGAACAGTTACAGCAGCAACAGGTGCAAGAACAACTATTGCAACAGCAGCAAGTACAAGAGCAACTATTGCAGCAACAGAAACAGTTACAGCAGCACCAAATGCAAGAGCAACTATTGCAGCAGCAGCAGCAGCAGCAACTACTACAGCAACAGTTGTTACATCAACAGCAACAGCTCCAGCAGCAACAGTTCCAACAGCACCAGCAGCAGCTCCAGCAACAGCAGCTACTGTTGCTACAGCAACAGGAACAGTTACAGCGGCAACTCTTGCTCCAGCAGCAGCAGGCACAGATCCAACAGCAGCTCTTGCTGCAGCAGCAACAGGGGCAGCTCCAACAACAGCAGCAGGAACTTCTTCAGCAGGCTCCTGCTGCACTGGAGCCAGACGAGGAGGAAGAGGTGGAGCTGGAGCTTATGCCTGTGGACCTGGCAGCAGAACAGGAGCTGGAGCGGCAGCAGGAATTGGAGCGGCAGCAAGAGCTGGAACGGCAGCAGGAGCAGAGGCAGCTGCAGCTCAAACTGCAGGAGCAGCTGCAGCAGCTGGAGCGGCAGCTGGAGCAGCAGCAGCTGGAGCAGCAGCGGCTGGAGCAGCAGCGGCTGGAGCAGCAGGAGGTGCAGCTGGAGCTGACCCCCGTGGACCTGGGTGCACAGTCTCAGGAGGTGCAGCTGGAGTTGACCCCTGTGCAACCCGAGCTGCAGCTGGAGCTGGTGCCTGCTGCTCCAGGGGCCAGCGGGGCCGCGGTCCCAGGGGCCCCGGCGGCCGTTGTGGTGGCTCCTCCGGGTTATGTGGTACTTCAGGAGCTCATGGTGCTGCCTGCCGTGGCCACACCGACCGTGGTGGCTATCCCGGGTCCGGCGGGCAGTGCAGCTCTGACCCCCGCGCGGCAGAGGCGGCGGCGGCGTGCGCGGGACCGACCAACTATCTGTGGGGAGTGTGGCAAGGGCTTTAGCCGCAGCACAGACCTGGTGAGGCACCAGGCCACGCACACAGGGGAGCGGCCTCACCGCTGTGGGGAGTGTGGCAAGGGCTTCTCACAGCACTCCAACCTGGTGACTCACCAGCGCATCCACACGGGCGAGAAACCATACGCCTGCTCCTACTGCTCCAAGCGCTTCAGCGAGAGCTCGGCGCTTGTGCAGCACCAGCGCACGCACACGGGTGAGCGGCCTTATGCGTGCAGCGACTGCGGCAAGCGCTTCAGCGTCTCCTCTAACCTGTTGCGGCACCGGCGCACGCACTCAGGCGAGCGGCCCTATGTATGCGAGGACTGCGGAGAGCGCTTCCGCCACAAGGTGCAGATCCGTCGCCATGAACGCCAGCTACACGGTGCGGGCCGCTCCCGGGGCCTCGGTCTGCTGCGCACATCTCGGCCCGCGGCCCCGGGAGGAACTGCACGTGCCCAGCCAAACTCGGGGTCCGCTGCTCCAGCAGGGGCCAAGGCGCCCTGAGGTGTGATACATGCACCTTGGGGATTGGAGCGCAGGGAAGCATGGGGGACATGGGTTACTTTCATCTGTAGAGCCCCGAGTGTGCACGTGTGGAGATGGCTGGACGCCTTGCTCCTAAATTTGTGATCTCCTGGAATATCCTTGTGAAATAAAAAACTACCAACATCCCCCAGATTCCCTGAGAATTTCCAAGTTCACAGATTCACACCCACCCCCAGAATTCATCCACAAAACCTAAGATAGCCTCGGGAAGCCAGTAGATAGAGTGGAGTTGGCCACATTGTTTTTTCTCCTGCGAAAAAATCAGACTTCTCACAAACAAGAGTCACCTGAGAAAACTTGCCGTGACAAGCAATTGCGGTGGACCGAACACTTTCCAGAGAATAAGGTACCTATATGGAATGACACAGGGAGAATATGGATCTTGGTGAGAAGTATTTCAAGGAGAAAAATGGGGGAGAGGTGTAGAAATTTACCTGGATTATATTGAAAACTGATCAAGGCATTGAATTGTCCTCTCGGTGGCATTTGCCTTGAAAACACTTGGTAGGATGGAAATGCATCTGGGTGGATATGATTCTGATGGAAATGCCCGTGTTTGCAACAGGGGATGGGAGGGGGCAGAGTACAAAGAAGTGCCAGGAAGCCTTGCTTTGGATGGAAGGTAAAGCTTCCTTCTGGGGCAGGTCAGGGTTCTGCTTGGGGCAGGCTGCAGAGGAATTCTAACCCTTTGTTGCCACGATCCTGGGTTTCCACACACCCCCCCCCCCCCGGGGCCCCTTAGCATCTACTGGAGTAGTAGCCTGTGGCTAACATAGAGGGATTCTAGGGTTTTCTGTGAGGTCTAGAAGAGGTCCCTTCCCAAGAGCTTGGGACAGCCCCACCCTGGCTCAGGTTGTTCAGATGCTGCTCAAGGAGTTGGTGCTTTGACAGCAGGGGCAGGGGTCTTCTGGACCAGGTGGTGGGGAAGGGCTGCTTGGCAGACCCTGCGCCCTGGCTGGAGGTGTGGGAAAAATATACTGGGGACAAGGATTGGGAGCAACAGAAAGGCTGTTTACCAAATTGTCTGGGGCAGGGGCTGTAACAGCAGCAGCACCTGCTGAAGTCTCATAACGGGAAAGCGGGTTGGGGGAAGAGGCCACTAGCTACCTCTGGCCTCCAAGCACTTCTTGCTCTACCTGATGTCCCACGTGTGGCTGCTTGATTTCTGCCCTCTTCCTGCCCTACTTCTCCTTTACTAACACAGCCTGCCATGTTTTACACATGTGTTGGTAAGTGAGAAACAAAACATGGAAAATAAATTAAACTGAGCTACAGTGTCTTGTCTTTATGCTTCTGTCTCTGGGTTTGTCTTGCCCCAAGGGTTTCACTTCTAAGGAACTTTTGAGGGGTGTTCTAGAGCAGAGCCCTTGGGCAGTCTTCACCCCAGCTCTCTCTTCTAGCCTGTGTGAGCTTGTCCAGGGAATGGGCTTATGCAGTAAAACCCTTATGGGAGAGACAGAGACCAGAAAGCAGATGCTTGGGGAGGTGGGTTTCAGCACCTTTGAGTCTAGTTGTGGTGTGAAGTGCTGGGATGAGGTAGAACATGCCACTGTTGGGAGCTCACTTGGGGAGGGGGTGTCATGAGGCTTGGTATCCCCTTCCTGAGAGTCCTTGAGTCTCCCAACTGTGGGTGAGGAATTGAACCCAGGGCCTTTGTGCTGAGCTACATCCTCAGCCCTTTTTTTGAGACAGGGGCTCACCAAGTCACCAAGCCTCAGCTTTACAGAGTGATGGGATTGCAGGCATGCGTCTCCATCCCAGCTCCTTAAAAATCCTGGATTATCAAATATAGCCAGCCAGGGCTGGGGATATAGCTCAGTGGAATAAGCGCCTGCCTAGCAAGCGCAGGGTCCTGAGTTCGATCCCCAGTACCGAAAAAAATAAATAAATAAATAAATAAAGTTATACAGGGAGCGAGAGAGTGGGATAGAAACTACTGCACTTCAAATATAGCCAGCCAAATGCCTTTAGATATCTTTTAATCAATCTTATGCTCCTCTAGCCCCTAGCTTTAATTACCAACTTCACTAGGAGATGGCCCTTGGGCTACTGGAAACTCTTGGACCCACCTATGTAGAAAAGCTGAATGTCCCTAAGAATTGCTTCCCCTCTGGTGACTGTGACCCTTAAAGCATTAGAATAGGTATAAAGGGACAAGCCAAGTTCTCCTGCTTCTGGTCAGGATAGCAGGGAGGGAGCTTGCCTGCAGGATCTGATCAAAATTCTCAGGGTTTACACTTGAGACTGCATGTCTGTGTGTGGTACTAGGGACTGAACCTAAAGCTTTTCCACTAAGCTACATCCCTAGAACTTTTTTTTGTGTGTGTGATGGAGTCTTGTTAATTTGCTCTGACTGGGCTTGAATTGAGACCCCCTTGCTTCAGCCTCAGAGAATGCTAGGATTACAGGAATATACCACCATGCTGGCTTGAGAGCACTTTTGAACCTTTACTTGCCTGCTCCCCTTCCCTGTGCCAGTCTCTCATTCTGAGAGCCCCTGGGAGTAAATTCTACCTAAATCTCTCAAATCCTTAGGGAAAGGACTGACTCTGCACAGGAAGGGGCAGGATTTCTCACCAAAGGTGGGGTAAGACCCAGCTGCAGGAACCAGGAGACTACACCAGCATGGACACTGCTCCTACCAAGGAGCTACAGAGCATGCAAGGCAGGGGACAGTGGCCTCAGGAAGTTCAACAGGAGCTCTTCCCTGAGGTGGGCCAGGGCTCACTCTGGAGGTGCCGTCATGGAACTGGACTCCCTCATGTCAATGAGGATGGCAGGATCCTGGACTAGCAGGGCCAGCTGTAATGGCTGGCTGTCAGGGCAAGGCGGACATGACTATGCAAGTGGAAAGTAAGGAGCCCACAAGAGTAGCATCCAGGAGCACAAACCCTTGGGGCTCTGTGGTGGTATATAGCGACCACAGTGCTCCCAAGGCCAAGAGGAGATGGGCAGCCAGCTTCTAGGGCATTGCTTGACCTACACATCCCACAAGAAAATTGAGTGACCATGAAGGACATTGTCAGTTTCCCCAGCAGAAAGTCACAATGTCTGCCAGTTTCTGGATCTGAGAGAGTTCCCAGGTCCAGAGGAGCTGGGTCCACTGGGAAGAACTTTATGATTCTACTGTCTATAGTACACAGGAACAACAGTTTCCTCAACTCTTCCCAGGAGGGCCTGGAGCCACTTACCTGAGTAACATAAATGGGAGAGACGGGATGTCTGACCAGTTAACCAGGGACCCTGACCTTGCCAGGATGAGGGCCTCAATCTCCCTGAGACCAGAGCCCCCACCCAGCAGAAATGCTGAAGGCTTGGGATTTAGAACAGGGTGACGAGCAGGATGAGGGGGTGTCAGTTATGACCCTAAAGTACAGCACGCTCCTTCAGTAAATGTTCCCCACTGGAGTGGTATCAGCATGAGATGTGGGCTGAGCTACATGGGGACAGGGGCCTAGGCTAACACTGACTTTTTGTTCCACAGCTGTCTGGGTGGAGCATCTGGATAGATGTGTGGGTGCCCCAACCCCTAGAAGCCCACATCTGTCCCTTTTCCACACATGCTGCCCCCAGAAATGCCCGAGAGTAGTTGTCTCTGATGTGGTGGCTTGGGAAGACCCAGCTACTTCGCCTGAGTCTGGGACAACGGAGGCATCACTTCTACCCTGGTGTGGATCAGGTTTCCTGGGTGGGACTTGGTCCGAGCCTCTCTCCCTTCCTCCCCTTTCCTGCCTTGTGGTCCCCTCTCTCGTTATGTTTCCCAGAACGTCCATCTCTGGTTATGGCTAAGGTCAGCCATACCAGAGCGCTTGCTTTGGGCAAAGAGGGTCTGAATGGAGCATAGAAGAAGACAGCTTTCAATGTTAGCTGTGATCATGTGACCAGTTACAGAGCTGAGGGTTGTAATGGTTCTGACTACTTTGTATTCATATTTATTTGAATCTATTTGTTTATTGTGTTAACTATTTTTCTCTCTCCCTCTCTAATTTCCCAAACATCTAACATAAAGTGTACTAATCATGGTTGGTTATTTATTTATTTGTTTGTTTATTGATTAATACTGAAATTGATCCCAGTGATTTTGCACTGAGCTATATCCCCAGTCCTTTTTTGTATTTCATTTTGAAACAGGGTCTTTCTAAGTTGCCCAGGTTGGGCATGAACTTGTGATCCTCCTGTTTTAGCCTCCCTGCCTTGGCTTGGATTATAGGTATGTGCTTCCATGCCTGGCTCCAGATAAGTTTATATCTCAATATTTAAACTGAAAGAAATTTATTTAAGAGGCAATGTATCTTATCTAGAAGAGAATGACATTATCCAAAGATGGAGAAAGGAGTTTTGTGTCCTCTTTGGGGAAAGAATCACTGTGGTTTTGTGTTTGCACCATGAGATGTGAGCTGGTTGCTTTATTCCGAGGTTAAGGGTGATTTGTTACTTTGGATTCACACATACTAGTTTTTATTTTGTGCTCCATTTCCATGACAGTTCTCTACCTTAGACTTTAAAATTCCCCTTAAAAAAACCCACCATGCCAGGCATTGTGATATAGGTTGGTAGTCCCAGTTCTGAGGAGGCTAGGCAGGAAGATTGCTTGAGTCCAGGAGTTGGAGGCTAGTCAGGGCAACATGATAAAACCCTGTCTCAGAAATCAACAAACAAACAAAAACTCTCCTACGGAACCACCTATATGGTGAGAATCAAGGGAAAAAGCAATCTGATCACATAGTCAAACAGTAGTGCCTGCTCTGATTTCCCAGTGAACTGACATAGTCCTTACATCTGAGCCCATGTCTAGGAGCTAGTGTGGCAGTCCTGGGTCACAAAGGTCCTATACTGTCCCAGTTCCTTCATTCATACCCACAGAGACACTTTCAATGTTGTGTCCACCAGGGGCTCTAATTCATAGACTAGAAAGTATAAAAGCAAAATGTAGACCAGGGCATAAAGAAAAGGAGATTCGCAGCTGACATGGTAGTGCATGCCTGTAATCCTGGCATTTAGGAGACTGAGGCAGGGGGATAACAAGTTCAAGCCAGACACTGTCTCAAAATAAAATAAAAACAGCTGGTGGTGTAGCTTAGTCGTAGAACTCTTGTCTAGCCTGCAAGGTACCCTGGATTTGATCCCCGGTACTACACCACACACACACACACACACACACACACACACACACACACACACGCACACAAGGAGTTTTACTTGGGAAGAAAACAGTCCAGGCCTCAAGGCTGTGAAGTGAGAAAATACACAGGAGTTTTTACAAATCCAGCAAATTTACCAAGAATATAATTAGTCTTAGTTTCTCATAATTTATCACATATGTAAAAGTTTGTATAAGTTTAGCAAAAGATTGTTTTTTGATGAGGGAATCAGAAAAGGGCTCAAGGTTTTATCTATTTTAGAGACCGGAGCTAGACAGGGATCCAAGTATGATGTTCTGCTGCCCCTCTCTGAGGCATTCCAGCATAATAGTGGCCAAAGGGCTTTCTTGGCAGATAGGTGGCTATTTCTTTGGGCTGTAGTTTAGACTACTTTGTTCCATGTTAGGGGTTTTTCTGTTCCCTGAGGCCTGACCCCAAAAGGCTTATGACAAAGTATAGATATCCTTGTCCCACTCTCTCATCTGCAGTCCTCTCCCCTTCTTTCTAATTTTTAAAAAATTATTTGAGTTTTTCTGATATTTAGATAATAATATCCCCCTTTCCTTTCTTTTCTTTCTCTCCTTTTTCCCCTCCCTCCCCTTTCTACCTGCCTTTCTTTTCTGAGGATTGAAGCCAGTGCCTCTATACTGAGCCACATCCCCAGCCCTTTTTATATTTTTTACTTTTGAAACAGGGTCTCACTGTTGGTCAGTTGTCTCAGCTGGGATCAAAGTTGCAGCCCCTCTGTCTCAGCTTCCCAGAGTTCTGGGACTATAGGTGTGCACTGCCATGGCCAGCTTCATAACTTTTCAGCAATAAATCTATATTTTATTTCTTGACATTATTTGAGGCATTATCTCTTGCCTTCCTGAAGTTATAGATGAGGATTTAGCACTGCTATACTATCCTTCCATCTTCTTTCCTGTATCTATTTATTTTTGTTAGGAATAAGTAACTAGTGAGTCATACAATATTATATAAATACAAACCAAGTTTGAATAATGTGATTTAAAATCATTCACTAATGATGTTTGCCTCTTGCTTCCAACAGTGGGGCTGGCATTTGAAGCCATTGACCATGAGGGAATGCAGAGCAGGCATTAAGTTGTCCATAGCTGGGGAGCTGCCAGACCAGCTCCAGACCTTAGGATGCCCTGACACAAGTACAATGACACTGTTGCTTGGTTGGACTTTCCTGGTACTGCTGAACTCAATCCTCTCAGATTGTCCTGAATCCACTAGGAGAAGAAGCGATTTTAAAACAGTTTCATCAAACTAAGATGAAAGAAATCTAATGGGCAACAAGAAGGAGCACACATTTTGGTCTAATGCAATTGCCCTGTCTGAGCTGGATGTGATGGTGCACACTTATAATTACAGCACTCTGGGAGGCTGAGGCAGGAGGATGGCAAATCTTAGCTCAACCTGGGCAACTTATCAGGACATGCTCTCAAAGTAAAAGTATTTTTTAAAGGGCTGGGGATATAGCTCAGTGCAAAGACCCTGGTTTCAAAGACTAGTACCAATAAAACAAAACAAAAACAGTAGAACAAGGTCCATGCCTGTGTTATGTATCCATAAGCAGTTTGTAGGGAATGAGGGAGGGGAATATTCAAATATATTCATGAAACATATCACTAGGGGTGTCATGGCCTGGTCCCTGCCCTGCCCTCCTGGAGGAGGCTGGAAGGCTGTGTGGTCATCCAGCAGTGGCCACGCAGCTGCTCTGTGCACCAGCCTTCTGTGGCTCACTTGTGGCTCACTTCTAGTGCTCACTTGCGTGGTTTACATACCAGGCCTCTGGATCTGTTTGCAACTCGTGTAACCCAGGATGTCTCTATCCACATAAGTGGGCTTTGGCCCAGCCAGTCTGGCCTCTTGGCTGGGCAGAGCTCACTCCCACTCAGTTCTCAGAACTTGCAGAGCAGCTGTCTCCTTCTACAGGAAGCCTTCCTGGCCTGCCCCCAGCCTCCCATGCCACAGAGATCAAAGGGTCCTGAAATATTGTGGTGCTGACCCTTGTTTGCTCAGGCCCCATATGCCATAGGGGATAGATAGCAGTAGTGCTACTCTGAAAAAAAACCAGAGCTGTTCAGTACTTCAAGGGCAAAGACCAGTATAACTCAGGACCTTGGGCAAAAGGGGGAAAGAGACCTCAGTATAGAATTGGGCTCACTTCTGCACATGGGGTTTATAGTCAAGGAGCCAGGGTGCAGGCAGCTGTTGGTGGACGGAATACTATTAAGCATGAGCACTTCCGGGCAGGCAGACTGAAAACGCTTGTGAAGATAGCCAGGTGAGAAGACATCCCCTGGGGGAGGTGGGAACTGAGGGATTTGATTTGGATGTTGAGAGTGAGATTCTGGCTAAACTGACTTGATGGGATTTTTGCTATAATTGGGCAACACAAAGATGTTAGGGAAGTTCAAAGGTGAAGAGCAAGTTTTGAAGAGCCCCAGAAGAGCCTGTGGGCTGGTGGAGGAGAGTCTTTGTCCCCAGGCCCTTGGTCCTCTCCTGTCTGCAGTAGAGACCTCCCCGCCCCACCCCTGCCTATTCTTTTTTTTTTTTTTTTTTGCAGGG